>JALPQD010000106.1:4225763-4420763 GCA_023101885.1 Typhlomys cinereus
GCTTGAACCATGTCCTTAGGGGTGCCATGGCTTGGATATTCAAGGGCCATAAGCGCCTGTAGTGTGGCCTTATTGGTGGAGCACTGCTGAGAGATGTGCTGAAGGAAACACTTAAGCAATATAATTAATAAAAGAACAATTCCACCTATGATAGCATAAGTTATAATCCATTAAAAATTAAAATCAAGTGAGAAAGCAATGAAAGAAAACTTACAATCTATTAGAAAAACAATTGTGATTGATATAAAACATAAGTAGTTAAGGCCTTAGATGTTACCAAAATTATTTGTTCTTATTTTTAAGTCTGTGTACATGTATTTAAAAATGGCATGTTAAAATTTTTATATCAGAGCGCAACAGAAATGAAAAAAATTTAAGTGGCCACAGATTTACTCATTTTAAGAATCTGATTTCTGGGAAGCCTTCACAATCTCTGTTGCCAGTCTTACATCTTGAGCTGGCACCCATTTTTGTGAAGAAACAAGCATATCCTTGACCCTGGGTTAATAAGAGAGCGGGTCCCTGCCATAGCAGCATGACGGGGTCCCTCCATTAGACAAGAAGCAGAGGGGTATTGCGAGGCAGGAAAGCCCAGTGTTTATAAGCAGGGCTTAGTCCAGACTCATCAAAAGTGAGGAAGTTAAGGTGAAACAGGGCCTCTGTCAGAGCCAAGTGTGGATCACATTTGTATTCAGGGAATGTGACCTTTGCCAAAAGGCCCTTTAAGGTTCTGTTGGATCTTTCCACAATGACTTGTTCCTGTGGGTTATAGGGGATGCCAAAGGTGTGACTAATTTTCCATGAGGCTATAAAGAAGCCAAATTGCTGGAAAGCATATGCATTGTCAGTCTTTAGTGCCCAACAGTACACCCATAACCAACATGGCGGATTTTAGGGCTTTAATAAGCATAGGCTGCCTTTTATCCTGTAAGGGCTATTGCATACACAAAAGAGGAACAAGTGTCCACTATGACATGAACATATTTTAGGTTCCCAAAGGGGAAATGGTGGGTAACATCCATTTGCCAAATTGCATTAGGCAAGAGACCTTTTGGGATTTACCCCTCCCTTATTGATGGGGCCAAATGGAGCCAAGAGGGCACAGGTCACACAGAACCTGACTAAATGTTTGCATTGTGACATTGTAAGCTCTGGAAGAAGCTTATGTAACCTCCAAAAGGTTGGTGAAATGCCCTAGCTTGTTCAAGAAGCTTTAAGTCCACAGTCATGATCACAGTATCTGTTAAATTGTTTCCCTTAGCCAGGATTCTGGGAAGTTTTGTGTGTGACCTCATATGAGAAATATACCAAAAGTGAGCCCTGTGTTCCAATACATCCTAGAGCAACTGCATGTAAGGGGCTCATACGGTCCTTGAGGAAAGAAAATGAAAGGGTCCAGACAGTCTGTACCGCATATGACTATCAGAAAAATATTAACAGGTTCTAGTTGGCATTCAGTAAAAATCTTTAAGAGCCCCAAGAGTTCACCTAGCTGCACCAAGCCAGGGTTGGGTAATGGCTTTTTCCCCCGGATGCTGAATGAGGATTCCATATCTTTGTTTATTGGAGTCCAAGAATGCTAGGGTCCATGTGGAATGGGGGAAGAACTGGGAATACTATAAGGCTTAATTTTAATAGGGAGTTGAGAAAGCGCAGTTAACCTTTTGTCCTGTGGGGGGTGGTTGTCAAGATCTCCAGTTTAGCTGGAGACCATTTCTTGATTGTGAGTGCTGGAGAGGGAAAGGAAGGATGATTTTATCAGGCTTATGGCTATAGGTCTTGTACTCCACGTATCTCGCCTTGAGAGCGAGTTGAAAAGTGATCTCAAATTTAGATGTGATTTTGTGTAGGTCAGAATGAGCCTGGTGTCATGGTTTGAAATGTGTCCCCCACAGTCTCTTGTGTTTGGCAAGGTCATGGTACCTTGAGAGGTGGAGCCTTGCTGGAGGAAGGCAGTCACAAGGGGTGGGCCTTGATGTGGGTTAGTCCCACCCTACCTCCAGGAGAAGTTGGCCTTTGCTGCAAGCAGTCTGCAGCTCTCAGCTTCCAAGATGTCTGCAGTGACTTAGCCTCCTCCAGCTTTGGCCAGCCAGCCATGCTGCCTCTGCCATGAGAAACTGCCTCTTCTGGAACCGTAAGCTGAATAAACCTCCCTTTCTCCTAAGTTGATTGACTTTGAATGCTCTCTCACATCAATAATTAAGAGTAACTGTTACACCTGGTGTAGCCACATAAGGAGGCCTCTTTGCCAGAGTATGCCTAGAACACCACCAGAGGTCCATAAGATGATTGCAAAGAGAAGCTAGTGAGGCTCATGTCTGTCTAAGGATGCTGAGGGGAGTAGAGAGGCAACCTTTTGTAGAAGGGTCGTCACTTCAGGTGTAAGCTTAGTTCTTTTGGAGGGGCATGTAGGCCCATCAGGAGAGAAAATAAAGAGTACATTTCCTGGTCAGGGATTGGTAGAAATGGTTTGAGCCAATTTATTGTTCCACATAGCTATTGGAGTTCAGCTAGGGAATAGGCGTCTTTAAAGGGCAGAGTGAAAGCTAGGGTGTATTTGGAAATAGAAAACCCCAAAAAGGCATGGGAGGGCAATTGGATCTTTTTCGAAGCTACTTTTAAGTGTAGGGTCCTGGACACTCCTTGTAAGTAAGGCAAGGTAGGATAAGCTAAGAGAATATCATCCATATAACGAACAAATAAAATATCTCGGGGAATATTGCAAAGTGCCTCCCTAACATAAAGCTGACAGATGGTAGGACTACTTTTCATGCCTTTCAGGAGGATAGTCCATTGATACCTCTGGGCTGGTGTTTACATATTAGGCTTTCAAACTGTAAACGTAAAGCAATCTCTATCCTGAGGTGCCAAGGGCATTTAAATAAGCAATCCTTGATATCTAAAATTACTATATGGTAGAAAAGTATAACACTGGGATGTGATAGGCCAGCCTGAGTAGTCCCCATCTTTTCCATTCATTCATTAATTGCTCTCAGGTCCTGTAGGAGCCTATAACAGCCTGACCTTTTCTTGATAACAAATATTGTGCCTACTGGTTGAGGATTCTAAATGTCCAAATTCAAGTTGTTCCTCTATTAATTCCTTAAGAGTGACCAATTTGGGTTTAATTATTGATCACTGCTCCACGCAGACATCTTCATCCGAGAGCCAAGTCCAAGGGTATGGGATCAGGTACCCGTTTAGATGATGGCTCATGATGGACAGTGGCCTCTAGAATTGGGGGTGATTTGAGGATGGATGGCCTGAAAGGCCAACCTTATCATCAAAGGAGGCTTGGTGGTCCATGGTAAGGACAACACCCATATCTTCTAGAATGTCCCTTCCCCAGAGGTTATGAAGGATATCAGCAACAATCAGGGAGAAGGATCCTTGATTACCGTCTAAGTCCTTCCAGTGAATGGGATGAATTGTAGCCCGAGTCTAATTGTTGTCCTCCTACCCCACTAATGGAGGGGCCTGGTTTGAATTTCCAGTGGGGAAACCTGTGTGCTTCAATCTCAATAAGGATGGTGACACCGAACCCAGTGTCCACCAACCCCTTAGCTGGAATACCATCAAGGTAGAGGGTCATCATAGGAGAATGTGGAAAAACAGGCAAAATCCAGAATACCTTAGGATGGCATCTGTCCCCTCTTATTGACAGGGCTGAGGAGTGCCCCTCTGGGAGATTGAATTAGCTTTGGCATTCTGCTGGACATTAGAAGGCTGGAGTGGCAGTTGCAAGCCCAATGGAATCCCCTGTTACATTTTGGGCAGAGAGTCTGGGGATGGGTATTAGGGCAGTCCCTCCGGAGGTAACCCGTATTACCACAGCCCCAGCAAGTGTGGTCTGGTGGGCTAGCCTGTGGTGGGCAGTCAGGAGATCGCTGTCTGTCCAACAAGAGGGCATCAATGGAGGCAGTCAGGGTTGTTATGGGGCCAGCCCCTGGATCCAGATCTCTAGTTTCTTGTGGAGATCATCATTTTGGATCCTGCCACTGTATTACGGGTAGAGGCATTGAGGCCCTCCCAAGCCAATTGTTTGATTAACATATCTCTAATGGGGTCTGGATCTACCCTATGCTCTACAGCTTCTGTTACTCTAGCAAGGAAATCCATAAAGGATTCCCCCAATTGCTGGGTGAGGTTATGAAAGTAAACAGAAGGGTCTCTTGGGATGCAAGCCTTTAGGGCCTTGAAAGCCAGGTTGATACCTGCTGAAAATATGCAGCCAAACCTATGGTGGACTGGGATACAGGATCAATATATTCCCGTCGACCCATGAGCATATCCAATGTGATGTTTAGACCATACTGAAGGTTGAGGCGGGCTTGTGCTTCTGCCTGATCATCATATGCAGAGCGCCAATTCAGGAAAATGGCTGACTCTAAGACCGCCTTAAGATGATACCAATCATAATGAGTTTGGAGCTGCGTGGCCCATTGGCGCAGAACCTGTTCAAAATAAGGGGAGTCAGGGCCTGATTTGATGACTGCCTTACTAATTAGGGAAAGATCAGCAAGCAGAGTAGGCACCCAAGGCTGGTTGGCTGCATTGGGTCTTACATTCATAAGGAAAGCGTCTCTCCACAAAAAGTTGGAAAACTGTGGGCATGTCTGGAGCATAGGGGCTTGGGGCACCGATAGTGGAGATGGTGCCATCAGGGCTGAAGGGCAAGACCCAGTTGTAGTAACAGTGGGTTCTTGGCAAGGGTATGGCAAGGGGGGAACCGCTCACAGGGATTGGGAGCTTCTTTCCCTGATCTAAGTGTGTGGGTTCATGAGGTACTGCCATAGATTCATCCTCTCTTTCTCCATCCGAAGAGTGAGGGATTTCAGCCCTAATGCCCATAGTGGGTGGTGGCGAAAGTGATAGACAGGTTAACAGGGGGAAATGAGGCATGTATTTGGGGCTTCTTAGAGTGTGAGGAAACGTTGGCCATTTTTTTTTTTTTAAAGAACAGAGATGAGACTAAAGAGGGACAGACAAGGCAAGAAATGTATCAGACCCAAATGTCTTGTGCTTAGTGGGGAACTTCCATGGTTTGTTAGGGGCATATGCCCACATGGTGTTTCTGGAAGAGGAGGGTCAATTGGGAGACCACTCCTGGGTTCTGTCTCCTGGGGGGGTCAACCCTTATGTGGAGACGCCGGGTGAACCAGAACCAAAAATGTGTACCTCTCTATCCACGGACAGACAAACACAGAGAAAGGGAAAGGGACCTTCACACTCACCTCTCGCAAAGGTAAAGGCATAGACCCCGGAAGTCAGGCGAGTGGCAAAGCAGGTTCTCAGGCTCTCAGGCTTGCAGGCTTGTTTATTGTAAATATCAGGCTGTTTATATACCCCACCCAACATCCCATAAGTCCCAGTGTAAGCTTTTGCTGAGTTGTTCTGTCCGGGTTGGTCCTCTCAGCCAGGTGGGGCAGCAGGTGTAGCTTGGGGAAATTGCATTTGGGCATACAGCCCATACAGATCATCCCTGAGTGGCATGTTCCCCAGGTGGACGTATCGTAAGTACTGTTGATCAGAGGCCTTAATATAGGCCTGCCTGGTCCAATCCTCCTACAGTCTGTGATGAACATGCTATGTAACTCTCCTTCCCAAATTTCAACTCACCTCTGATTGGCAGCTGCTTTCGCTGAAAGAGACTCTGCTGTTTAATTAAGCAGATTGTAACTAACATTTATATCATTGAACCTGACCTGTTCTCTAATGCTTAGGTTTTTTATGCATTCAAATACCCACTGACATCTTATTTTGAGAATCTGTAATACTATTCAAACTCAATCTGTGCCATATCAAAAATTTGCTTGAAAGACTTGTCTTCTGGTTTTCCTGACTTAGTATATATTGTTCATTGCCCTACCATGTACTCAGTTACACAATCCAGAAAACTAGCAGATGTTCTCTACCTGTGTTTTCACACTCAATACTGTCTCTTGAAATTAGGCTGCTACTACCTAATTTTCATGGCCAATTCTCTAGCCCAAACTATTTCCCTTTGAATAGAATTTGTCAAAGCATCCTAATGTCAGTTCATTAAACATCAGTGCAATAGTCTTCAAGACAAAACTAGCCATTTTATAATTTTATCACCCATACTCTCTAAATAAAAAGTCTTCATGAACCAGCTAGAAAGTTGGTTCAGGGGTTAAGACTCTCTCTCATAAGCAAAAGGTCCTGACTTCAGATCCCAAGTCCCACATAAAATCTCTAGGCTTGAACCATCATCTCTCATGGGCAGAGTTAGTGAAGTTCCGAAGCCAATCAAGAAGGATGTGGATGAAATCCAGAATGATCCCAGAAGTGACTCTTGGTCCTACACACACACACACACACACACACACACACACACACACACATACACAAGTTTTTTTTTTTAAAAAGTCTTTGATTAAAAATTTATTTTGATGTTGGGCCTGTGAGGTGGCTCATTGGTAACAGTATTTGCCATTAGGCCTGATGTCCTAAGCCCCATCTTCAGAAACCATTTAAAGAAAGGAGGAGAAAAGAACCACCTTCTACAAGTTGTCCTCTGACCTCCTCATGCACACTATGGCACAAATAAACAATAAATATATAAGTAAATAAATAGTTGAATATATATATGTACATACAAAGTGAAAATAAATGTTTCATATCTTTTCACAAAGGTTATTTCATCTTAGATCATTGTCTAAACTCTTCTATGAGCCATACTCCCCATGCACATGTATGCATTCGTCACAAAATACACCATCATTGCCTGAAACACTTCATTTAAGGATCATGTGATTAATGCCATTTTTATGTATCACTGAATGTATACAAGCAGAGATTATGTCTGTGTTTATCCATGATTGTATTTTCAGCATGGTACCAAATGTGCTCCATGCTCAATTAACCTTCACTGAGTCAATGAGCAAGTATTCTGGACTCTGAATCATATTACTAATAGGTTGCTCACTAATCATCCTTAATTTCAAAGAGTGCTGAGTGGTGTATACCTATTTTTATTTTCATTCTAAGTATGCTAGGAAACCTAACTGCATCTGCTGAATATCATCCAGGAAAAATGTCATTTAGATGAGACCACATTAAAATTAATGGATAATTTGAAATATTTTTGCATACATGTCTTGACAGATTTACATAACTTCTAAAGTGGTATATAAAATAAAATTTAACTTTCTATAGCAATAATATCCTGTACAGTAGGTGCTTTTATAAAATGAGGCTTGAGAATTTATGCCGCTTTCCTTAACAGTCTCCCCCATTATGTTGCTTAATTATGAATTTTTGAAGTATTTCTTTTTCTTCCTAAGCTATAACCATTTTAATATATGGTCAAGAATAACTGTATTTTCTTATAGTTTGTTATATCCCTATGCAATTCCTAACTTGCTTTTTAAAAATCTTTTATTCATTTATTTATTTATTTCTTCCACTCATACAAAGTTGATAAGTACCCCCATTCCTTTCCCTCCCTCCCCCCTCCCTGAATCCCCTGCTCCCTCTCCCCTTTTCCCTTTCCTTCTCCCCTCCTTCCCTTTCTCCCAGTGTTCCTCCTCCCCCCATTCCTAGAACATCCTTTAGTGTGCATGTTAAACTTCCCTCTGGGTCCTCCTCTTAGATGAGGTGTAAGGACTCAGTGGCATTGCCTAGAGTTCTTTTTAGTGTTCCCCTTTAGTATAGGAACACTATTGTGGCTGTTAATCCCTTGCCTCTATGGATCATAGTGTCTGTGATCCATGCTAGACTTTGGGGTTCAATGATATGTTGGTAATTACGCAGGTCATGCAAAGTCCTATTGAGATTACTTTGGCCTTAACTTGTATGAAGTATCTTGAATATCATTGCTCCTCCCCATCTTTAGGCTCTTACAATCTTACTGCCCCCTTTTCCACAAATTTCCCTGAGCTTTAGGATGGTGAGAGATTAGACTGGCCTGGTTCTAGGTAGTTGATGTAGAGTCTCTGATTTTCTGAATTATGGTTTGTTGATTTTTTTTTCAGTTATGTTGCTCCTGCAATGCCCTTTACTCCATCCTGATGGGTATTGGATATCACCCTCTGGCCAGAGATAAAATGCTTTTAAAATAGAGTCTTATTATAAGAGTATATTCAAAGATAGATGGAACGGAATAAGAATAGGAGACCACTGTGGGGGGGGATCAGTCGTCAGTCTCCAATTTGCAGGATGGTTACCTTCTATCTGCCAGACTCTATACCCTCCCTTTCTGGTGAGATCATACCCCATCCGACGCAAGTGACCAGTAAGGAAAGTCTGCGAGCCCAACCAGATGTCTCATTACTTACTTGCAGTCCTTGATGGTGGCCTATTTTTCTCTGCATGATCCCCTCTCTCCTTGTTTTTGGCAGGGCCCTCCTTCCTCTTTCCTTCCTGTTTCTAATCTTTGCAATTACTTTAGATACTACAGAGATTTATCTTTGAGTGTGTCACTAAGTGGGTTTGGTACTAGGATCCACCTACTAGGGAGCACATACAGCACTTAATTTTCTGTGTCTGGGATACTTCACTTAATATAATTGTTTCTAATGACATCCATTTCCCAGCAAATTCCAGTAATTCATCATTTTTGATGACTGAGTAGTACTCCATTATATAAAGTACATTTTCCTTATCCACTGGTCAACTGTTGGGCATTTGGGTTAATTCCATAACTTTGCTATTGTAAACAGTGCTGCTATGAACATGGTTGTGCTTGTGCTATCAAAGTGAATTTTTGCTGTATGGAGGATTATTCCCAATAGTGGAATAACAGGATCATAAGGCATTTCAATCTTTACCTTTTTTAAGAATCGCCAGATGGCTCACCAGAGTGCTTGTATAAGCCTGCATTCCTACCAGCAATGTAGGAGAGTTCCTTTCTTTCCGCATCCCCTCCAGCATTTGGTGTTGTTTGTATTGTGGATTTTTGCCATCCTGACAGGGATGAGATGATATCTCAGGGAAGTTTTGATTTGCATTTCCCTGATGGCTAAGGATGTGGAGCATTTTTTAAGATATTTGTTACACAGTTCAATTTCGTCCCTGGTAAAGTTTCTTTTAAGTTCCAGGGCCCATTTTTTTAATTGGGCCATTGGTTTCCTTGGTGTTTAGTTTTCTAAGTTCTTTGTGCACTCTGGATAATAGAGCTCTATCAGATATGTGGTTAGTGAAGATTTTCTCCCATTCTGTGGGTTGCCTTTGTGCTCGAGTTATAATCTCTTTATCTGAACAGAAGCTCTTTAATTTCACAAGATCCCATCTGTTGAGTGTTGGTTGTAGTGTCTGTGTTATTGGATTTCAGATTAAGAACTGCTGGCCTAGTCCAATCAGCTCGAGGGAATTCCTCACCCTTTCAACTAAGGTTTTTATAGTCTCTGGCCTTATATGGAGGTCCTTGATCCATTTGGAATTAATTCTTGTACATGGTGACAGTTATGGGTTGAGTTTTAATCTTCTGCATGTGGACAACCGGTTTTGCCAGCACCATTTGTTGAAGATGCTGTGTTTTTTTCCATTGGATTTTTGGGGCCCCTTGGTTGAAGATCAAATGGCTATAATTGTCTGGGCTTATATTTGGGTCTTCAACCCTTATCCATTGATCTGTGTGTCTATTTTGGAGCCAGTACCAGGCTGTTTTTATAACTACTGATTCATAGTGTAGAATGAGGTTTGGTATGGTGATACCTCCAGCAGTGTTTTTGTTACATAGCATTTCTTTTGCTATCCTGGGTCTTTTGTGCCTCTATATGAATTCTGAGATAATTTGATCAACCTCTTTAAAGAATTTCTTTGGGATTTTGATTGGTATAGCATTAATCTGTATATTGCCTTTGGTAGGATGGTCATTTTTATGATATTGATTCTGCCAATCCAGGAACATGGGAGGTCTTTCCACCTTCTGGTGTCTTCTACAATTTCTTTCTTTAGGGTTTTGAAGTTTTCATTGTAAAAGTCCCTTACTTCCTTGGTTAAGTTTACACCAAGGTATTTCATTTTTTTAAGGGCTATAGTAAATGGGATTGTTTGTCTCAGGGCTTTTTCACTTCTTTCATTCTGGGCATATAGGAAGGCCACTGATTTTTGTATGTATATTTTGTATCCTGCCACCATGTGAACTCCTGTATTAGCTCCAGGAGCTTCCTGGTGGAGTTTTTAGGATCCCTCAGGTATAGAGGTATCCCTGCAAATAGAGATAACTTGATTTCTTCTTTGCTGATTTGAATCCCTTTTATGTCCCTTTCTTTTCTTATGGCCTCAGCTAAGACTTCAAGTACAATATTGAGTAGAAGTGGTGAGAGTGGACAGCCTTGTCTCGTTCCTGATCTAAGCGGGAATGCTTCAAGTTTTTCCCTATTGAGCATAATCCTTGCTGTTGGCTTGTTGTATACAGCTTTTATTATATTGATAAAGGTTCCTTCTGCTTTTTAAAAATCTTGCCAACTTCAAGACAGGCTTTAACTTTTAGAAAGATGAATCATTTCTATTATTGCAATTATTTTCATTAGCTGTGAGACAACTCTTACCCAGGCAGACAGGGAGAAGGGCAAAATCTATTTGATTTATGTTTCTAGGGGGAGATACAAGAATTTCATATAGAGAGCATGATTGTAGGCAAAGACAAGACGTGGGTAGGAAACTGGTCAAGGTCCCTGCTGTCATCACGAAGGAGTAGAGAATAAGAGCAAACGCAAAGGAAGCAGGACAGGATCATCAAACCTCAAGGCCTACATGACATACCTTGCTCCCACAAGGCCTCCTCTCCTAAAGGTGCTACAACTTCCAGACATTAATCTTGGCTATGAATTCAGACGCATGAGTCTATCGGAGATAACTCACAGTCAAACCATGACATGGACACATGAATTTGGCATTAAGCACATAATAAATAGATTCTGCAGTAGCCAAGCAAATTTTCTGAATGTTCTTTCCAATTGAAATTAAGATCCTTTACTTGTGCTTTCAAAACACAATGGCTTGCATTAGTGGATTTGGTGACAGCTAAATACGCTTATCACAGAGAAAAGCAAAGGCAATCATCTCCAGAGAATTTATCTCCCCAAGTTATTATGTATATAAAACATGACTTCATATCAGAGACATGAGTGAAGGTAAGAAGAAAAGTGAAAAGAAAAACCAATTAATGTGATTGGTGAGTATAAACAGGGTTTGGCCACTGGGTTTCCTTTGTGAAACATGCCTTTCCTGTGCTTAGCAGGACTCAGATGTTATCTGGTAACCCAACAGAGCCTTCAAATATTCTTCAATTCTTGGTTGCCTGTGATTATTGCCAGAAAAATAGTTCTTTGCCAGGGAAGAAAAATCTCCAGAGATTTCTGAGGTGAACACTGGCCAGTTGATGGATCAGAGAATACAGTTCACCCAATACTACAGGTTGGTGTTGCAGTTAGTTTGCATGGCTGCTGATAAATTATCACCCAATGACTTAAAGGAACAAGGGGTTTATTCTCTCTTATGATTCCTGATTATAGTTGGTTGTCCCACTTGATAGGAGAGCACACACTAATAGCAGGGTCAAGGAAACTGGCCACACCATCTCCACATAGCAACTGAAAGAGAGATGATCTTCACTTGTCAGGCCAGCATGTCTGGCCAAGTATACCAAAGGATGCCAACTTCCTCAAATAGCTCTCTGTAATTTATTCACCCATCTATGGTCTAGTCCCACACACCATGGGCTGGGTCTGCCTCATCAATTAGACAACCCTTCTTCAGGTTCTCTCTGGGCTTAATTCAACTACTAATTCTCTTCAAAAGTGCCCAGAGCTCAAATCCTCAACTGTCAAGTTGACACCTATATCTGACTATGATACTTCACCCCTTGTTAGCGTGACACAAAAATATACCACTTTTGGACTGTAACCTTCAGTTCTTGTCCCTACAGGTGTTAAATTTATCTAATGATATAAATACATTTAATTTTATTAATTCAAAAACTCTAAAAATTTTCATAGACAAATTTAAAATCTCTGTCATTAAAACTTCAGTTCTAACATTCTGAAGTTCCAAGTCTCTTACCATAAAACTCTATCAAATTAAAATAACTTAAATATTGCAACAAAGATAAAACATGAAAACAGAAGCAATATGACACAATAAGAAAATATCAGATTAAGAACAAATCCAGCAAGTTAAATATCACATCCTGTACTTCTAAGTCCATCTTCTGTTTTTCACATGTAGTGGTTCAAATATTCTGGACAATTTCAGTTCCTCTTGGCAGCTCAAAGTTGTAAAACAGTTTCTGTGGACCAGGCTGAATCATCACTAGTAGCCATCCTCAGCTCTGTCTTTTATTCACCTGTCTAGGGCCTAGTGCCACCCACCATGGATTGGGTCTGTGCCATCAACTAGACAATCTTCTGATTCACTATGGGCTTAACTCAGCTACTAATTCTCTACAAATTGCCCAGAGCTCAAATTCTTAACCTTTATATGATCTGCCACTCCATGCTAAATCAAGAAAGGTCCTATAAAATTTTTAAATATTTCTTAAAGAAAATCATGAGTTCCTTAGAATACCATTTATGCAGGTATTTAAAATGTTTATTGATCTCTTTGGTTGATTACCATAAAGAATAACTTTCCTGTCTAAAACTTCCTGTGGATTCTAATACATTGTAGATAAATTTAATGATTAACTTACAAATGAAAAACAGTTTAAAGATAAATATAAAAGCAGCAGGTAAATGATTGAAGTTAGTTTTCAAAATGTTCATTAAAAAAAAAAAAACAGCTTGTAACTATTCCTTAACAATGACCATTCTCAGGCTCAGGAATTAAGACCGCCTCACAAGCAGAAGGTCCTGTCTTCAGATCCCAGATCCCACTAAAAAAAAAACAAAAACAAAAACAAAAAAACACCAGGCTGAACCTACAGGAGCCTGGAAAATCCCAGAGCTAAGTCCTAAAGTCATCCTTGGTCTTCCACAGGGACACAATGCCCTCTGACACACACACACACACACACACACACACACACACAAACATACACAGGCACAAAATAATTTTTTATAAAAAAAGACAATTCTTAGGAAATAAATATTCTTCTATACCTGGATTATTAAATGAGTCAGACAATGTACCATCATCCCTTTGCATTAAACACACTACTCATACCCACATATTGCACACAGAGGTTTTCCTTTGCCCCAAATAACTAAATTTAGAGACAAAGTAACAAACTAAACAGCACATTTACAAAACTAAATTTTTCAGGTGCTGGGAAACATATAAAACCCCCCTAATTTGCAGAATACAACTTACTATGGTATTGATGCATTTTGAAATTTTAGTGTAAGGCCAGGCACTAATTGACAGGATGCTCGCCAATTCAACCTTCACTGCATAATAATTACCGTGACCTTCCAGAGGGCTTTATTGCCGGGGTCTCACACAGAGTGAAATGTTTTCTGGCGTCTCTGTAAAATGTAAGACCCAAAGCCTCTCAGTTTCTGCTGCCTGGTTAGAAAAATAGAAGGGGTTGAAGCCAATACGTTTATATTTTCTTTCAAATCACTGTATGAAGCACCAAATTCTGGAAGCATATCTTCACAGGCAAATTGAGTCTTTGATTCCGGGCTGTGCTTTGCTGAAGATGGGTGCTATCTCCATTACCTGAACTCAGTGGTGTCCTTCGACCATGGTCTTGCTGGCAAATTTCCAGTTGTGACTAATCTTTACTTGCTGGAACTTTAAACAGTTACAAAGGTGCCATATATGTGTGTTTTAATTATGGTAATCATAGTGCCCTGACTTTCACTCAAAGAAGGCATTCCGCATTCCCAGGCAGCACGCGTGGTGTCAGAACAGCATGCCCTCACTTGGCTACTTTCTTAATAGCACATTTGCTTCTGTCACAGTCTCGGTGTCCTGTGCCCATGTGGTCTGACTAATCTACTGGTCCTGCAATTACTCTGTCACCGTGATGGCTGAAGGGTGATCTGTGAAAGGCAGCGATTTCGTTTTTCTTTTTCATATTGACGGTTCTGTCTGGCAGAATCTACAAGACTAGTGGCGGATATTCTAATTTTTATATACATTGTGCCAAATCTCAAAAGGAAAATTGCAGACAAGCAGAAGCAAAATAGAACTTGCTGCGGGAACATAGCATGTATGCATGGCAGTTACACATTTCTTTGTTGTAACTATTTGCCTAAAAGAAGGGATAGGTTAAAAAAAGAGGGATAAATAACAATATTTCAATTGAGATATATTAATAGATTAATAATATCCATTCAGAATATTCAGAGAATATTATTGGTGCAAAAATATTCAGATTTCAAGTTAAAATCATGTAGAAATAACTCTTTTACATTCAACTATTTTTAAATCTGCTCAACACATTTATTATAACTGGGATCATGCATTTAGCATGAATCTACTTGTCTTTGGGATACCTTCAAAATTCTGCTTTTATACAAGGTATCAGCTGTTACCATACACAGTAGAATAAATCTGGAAATATGCTAATCCCTTCCTTATTCAACTGTGCTAGAAATTTAACTTTGACATTGCTGGGGCTGAACAGGAGCCAAACTAATTCCACAAAAGTGCTGTGTTTGCATATTAACTACTGAAAATGCATAGGGCTCCAATCCTATTTATGCTCCCGGGTGGTCACATCTGAAGTGACTTAGCATTACCATCTCTTCATCTTTTTTTTAAATGTGTCACACCTAGAGATGCATGTTTAAGTAAAAATCTAGAAAACCTTATGTGACAGTCTACAAGTGTAAATATTTGTAAAAATAAATAATAATTTCTATATTTATCTCAAATTAATATTGGATATAGTAAACCTTGAATTACAAATTTTCTTGAGAAATAATTAGTAAAGCATGATCACTTAGTAAAGTCAACTGGGGCAATACCATCATTATGACATATAGAGCAATTCAGAATTAAAAGTCTTCTTGAGATAAGAAATCAGATTCGAGATCATAGTTTGCAATTATTGTTAATATGACATTAAATGCTAAATTAGGGCTGGGGAGACAGCTCCACTGTTTAAGACTTGTGTCCCATGCAAGCAAAGGAATGGAGAGTTTGGTTCTCCAGATCCCACATGAATTCTGAGTGGCTGTGACAGCTAACCTGTAATTCCAACCTAATACAAAGATAGCTGGTCCCCAGAAAAAGTCAGCTAGCTAGATTAGCCTTATCTGAGATCTTTGAGTATATAATAAGGTGCAAAAACAATACAAAATTATTTTCAATATTAACAATATGCACCCACACGCTAACACACGTGCATCAACACACACTCAGACCTAAATGTACAAAAGAATCCATTATAGATACATGTGAAGTAGGAAAAGGATAATTCTCAGTTAAAGTTTTTGTGAACATACAGCAGAATGTCCCCTGGTTGACAAATAAAATAATAAATAGAGAAAAAAGGACTTATGACTGCTGCCTCCATCCTTGGCTGACTTGGAGCTCCACCTTTTCCATCACATTGTAGCTATTCCCACTGCTTTGGAGCCTGGTCTCTAGGCCTTGCTACTGTTCGCTGTTCATTGTTGATGTCGGAGCCAAAAGTCTAGCTGTTCTTCACATGTCAGAACCCAGCTTCTTCGACCCTCCAAAGAGGAAAAGCTTGAGACCTTCTCGGGATCTTTTGGCTTTGTGGAACATTCCAGTCAAGAATGAGGCCCCTGAGGGCAGCTACTTTGAAGGAGGCTATTTTTATTGTGAGTTATTTTAATAAAATTATTTATATATAAAAAAGAAAAAAGAACTTATGCTAGGACACTGTCTTATTGAAATGTAATAAATGCATAGCTGTCTATCTGTATTTTTGATAGTCATGTAATATCAGGTAGGTATGTAAAAGCTGCATCACAGTCTTCAAGGCAGATACCACATAAGCTTTAAAGAAACACAATCCAAGATCATGCTTGAATATCTCAAGAATTGAATATCTGTGCTTAATGAGAAAAAAAAAGAATTTTTAAAACACTCTCAAAATTATATTCCCACTATATATTCTACTGGGACCAGTAAAAAAAAATTGATTTACAAATTTTCAGTATGTACCCCGAATTAAAGTCTTGTACTGAGCCACTGAAAAAGTGAAATGCAGGAACCTTCTGAAATCAGGAAGGGAGAAAAGTCTTAACCCCTGTGTTCTGTGTGTGATTTGCATAGCTATGGAACTTTTGACGTAATATTCATTAGCTATCACCTTGCTCCTTGATCACTTCCAATTTTATTTTTTGGCCTTTTTCGTTAATTTCATCTTCAAAGGATAGTTAGGAAAAGGAGCTACTCTTTGTTAAGACCAAGAAAAATGCTAATAGGCTATCTTTAACCAGTGCACTCTTTGCCATTCTCCTTCATACATCTGGCAAAATTCTTCCAAGTCTTACCTTTTCATTCCAGGAATAGAACATTGCAAATAAGAAGTTGCATCTAAGAATCACATCACTCCATGTAATATTTTGCTTTATGGACTGATGCTTCTATTCTTACATTAGGGGGTTAAAAGCTGATTTAATGGCACTAAATCTAAAGCTGAGAATGGCAGAGAAACTTGCAGAAATAAGAACATTTCTCTCTGTACAATTTTCAAAGGTCGTTGGAGAACAGGAAATGTTA
Organism: Typhlomys cinereus; assembly: GCA_023101885.1. NCBI lineage: Eukaryota > Metazoa > Chordata > Mammalia > Rodentia > Platacanthomyidae > Typhlomys > Typhlomys cinereus. The sequence continues at coordinate 4,242,378 of JALPQD010000106.1, forward strand.
TCATAGATTTTTAAGAATTTGTGATAAAACACACTCACACTCATGTGCATTTAGACTTTCAATATAATCAGAGGGAATGTGTCAGTTCTGAAATAATGCCAATCTCAGCAACAGACAAACTGATAGGATTATGTTCTAAGGGTGAATAACAGAATTGAAGTAAATAAAAAAAGCAATCTTTCACCAAAGTGTAGAACACAAAAAGCTCAAGTTTAAGGTGACCAGTTTTTACATATGTAGGACCTCTTCCAACTGTGAAACACATAGTGGTGTCTTTTATTTTTTTGTCCTTTATTAGTCATACAATACATGTGTAGCATTGAGTTGGGTTATAGCTTTCTCAGGATTCTATGCTAGTTTGCTATTTACACTGCATAGAATGGCTGAAAACACATTGCATGAGTCAATTGGTGACCTTGATTGACTTTTCCAGGTCACAGAGATCCATCTTGAACCTCATCAAACAATGCCACTTTAATGGCTGGTGTCACTCATTAACACTCCTTTTCTTGTTCAACCTGTTTTACAGAACAAAATTATACAACTAATAAAGCAAATTGAAGAAAATTCACTTTTCCCATCTTTGAACTGTGTCATGAATATTAAGAAGCAAAACTGCATGAGGAAAGAATGTGTTAGAATCATAATTCATATTAGATTTTTCCATTAGAAATACCAGGCTGCAGATAGTGTCCTTTCATGGATTATAAAGAGAACAACAGCCTTCCTATATTCCCTATTACCCTTCTGTGAACAACAAAGCATCATATTTACAATTGCATCTGTTCAAGAGTGTACAAGCCTTCTTAGTGTAGAGTAAGCTTTTCAAATGCTGTTACATTTAAAACTACATAGTACATTCAAGTACTGTCACATGAGAGAGATCCTATGCTGCTGACTACTCTTTGTAAATGCATGTGAACAAAATCTGAGCTCAGATTACAGTGTCAACATGACTGTGTCAAAGCAAATTTGGAGCTGATGAAGACAACTCAAGGCTCATTTATCAGTATGAGATAAATACGATTACACATGGGCATACACATCTTAAATAAGAATTTGGAAGAGACCTCACCTTCCTAAACAAATTCAACCGTGCCTCTTTAACAGGTAGCTTTCTGGACCAGCTCTATGTGATAAACTGCAGTAAGATAATGATCTGGTGTGTGTGTGTGTGTGTGTGTGTGTATGCATGTGCACGCAGGGGACAGGCAAGGTGGAGGTGAGCAAAAACTAATGAACCTAAAACTGCAGCTCTCTCAGTAGATGTTGGATAATTGTGTTTGCCCATTCAGAGGCGAACCTCCTCAGCCCCAGACACGTATGCCTGAAGGACCCCCCCCCCAAAAAAAAGCTCCTTGAATCAGAATGACTGCTTTTTTACTAGCTGACTACAGGATTATGTCTCCTTTTCTATGGTTAAGAAGGATGACTTAAGGGATAGTCACTGCAAACTGCTGTTTATTTGCCATCCATCCTGACATCATGCTCCTAAAGGCAAGAGTCATAGGACTTAAGGAAAGCAAAGACAACTCAGGATTCTTGATCACAAGAAAGTAGTGCAATTTAGAAAGAGTCAGCCACATGCAGGTAAAAGGATGATAACCATCTTGACTGGGGAAGAGATGGATGAAAGGTGGATATATGGCTGAATATGGCTGATTTCAAGATACCAAAGTGATATCTGAGGAAGAAGAGATGTGTGCAACTGATTTTTTTCTTCAACCATCTGCACTTCAGGAGAGTATTTATATATATCCCGGAACTATCTTTATTTCATGACATCAAAGCCTTTCTGACCCTTAAAATTCTTATGTGATAATAATAATGCAAAGAATCCAATAAAAATTTTCAGTCAGACAATGAAAAGAAGCACAAGCTGGAAGCAGTTACTTTTTCATTTTACAATTGAAATGTTTTAAAAATGAAAAATGTTTGTATGGCTTATAAACCATTCACTAGAATTAAAAGTATATTTAAGTTAATTAATAAGAAAGAAGGAAAAACACTCAATATAAATTAATAACTAGTAAATGTTTGAGGAAACAAGCCATAAAATTACCAACACAGAAATAACCTTGCTAATTAAGTCAGGCAAGAATGTAAAACTTCTCAGAGGCAAGGAATAATTATGCAATTCTTCTCACATATTGCATACTAGTATTTGGTGAAATTAACTACTTTCAAGTGAAGAGACAGAGGATAGGATTACCAGTAGCATGGATAGGAAAAAAAGAACAATAGCCAAATAAACAAAATATGTCTTCAGAGATGAAGTGTAAAGTCGTCACTATGAAAAAATATGATAATTTTAAAGTCCCCACAAAACTAAATAAATTGAAACTAATCATGAATAATCATCAAACAAAACCGCCAATTACATTAAATTTTCCTGATATAAATTATCGTGTATGTCAAAGTAAGAAGACAAAAAATAAAAGTAGGAAACAATTTCTGATTAAATGAGTCTGGTAAAGAGATGAGGACAGATGATACCAGTGAACCAGGAGTGGGCACTGTTAGAACAGCTGGTAACATTTGAATTATTGATGTGAAATTGTGCAGTTAATGTGTCATGGTGAAATCATCATTAATCTATTTTTTGACTGTTTTAAATAAAAAGCTCTGATTGTATATAGTATGCATTGATGTTTAATAATAAAAGAATATTTTATCTCCATGTATTTTATTTATAAATATTTATTGGATATGTACAGGAGATATATGAGAAGAGAGAAAAGAGAGTACACAAAGGTAGACAAAGCAGCAAATCAACTGTAATAAAGCTATTATTTAATGAATTTTGATAAAAACAGAACTCTAATTTTTCATTCTGTTTTTCCAACTTCTTGTTGGAAAGCAATTGTGTTTTCAAGGAATTAACAACTGAGCTTTTTCATTTTCCCCATTCTTATTGTTTATACATTCATAGCAAATAAATCAGATTGTAAGACATCAGGAGCACAAGACCACACTAATCTTGTCCTTGAAGAATTTACAGTATGCATGTCGTAGGAAAATTAAATATGATTATTGAAAGCAACAGTGGAATTCCATTAAATAATAATACTAAGACATTGCTAAGTTGGGAGAAGAGATGGGAAGGTCTGCAGAAAACCTTTCCAGAAGCATGAAGTGAGCTGATATGAATGGTGAGCAAAAGAGATCGTAGTGAACAAGCTCTGAAGATGTGACAGAGGAACACAAGACATATTAATGCTGAGCTGTGGGCATACGGGTTATCAGTATCACAGATTTTGTAATCACACAAACTTGTATCACATCTCTAACTTAGCAGCTAAAGGGCAACTCTGATTTCTATGACCTTCTAATCCTCAGGACTCTCTAATATGAATGAGAAATAACAGCTTTTATGGCACAATAGTTTTTAGGATGACATGACACAAATAAACTCTCTAATCATTTTAGCTATTGCGTCTTCTTCAGTCATTATCTTGGGATCTGATTTAGACAGAGAAGACATGAGATAGAGATGAAATTCCAGAGATAAAATACAGGCCTCCTTCATTTATGAGGAAATTTTAGATAGTTTTAAAGAATGGCTAAGTAGCCATTCTAGCAGTGACTACCAACATCAGTGTATATGTCCATTTATAAATTCATGCATACTGAGGTCAAATATTTCCAATTAACTACCATGTAGTTTCTAGTGAACAGGCATGTTTATATGGTATCAGGACATGATATACTGGTTTTGTTGCTTTAATACATTGATTGATGTACTGCTAGCAGAATAATACACATTTTTGTGACTTTCACAATGAAACCAGAGTCATTTTGACTTCACCTTGACCAGAGCTTACGCAAAAATGCAGCCATGTAGAGAAAAAGGAGACAAGGACAAAATCTAGGTTTGTGGGAGCGGTGATTGGAAAACTGCAAATGTCTCCCTTGCTCCTCTTTTTGTAAATAATTTGGTGACCTTGACTCCAAAGCAGCCCAACAAATCTTTACTCCAGACTGCAGACAACTATAATAAATGTTGCAGGGAGTATATCTTTGTGGTTAAGACCTTGGGCTCCAAAGTCAGACTAGATTTAGACTCTGGCTCTTCTTTCCAGCATATTGACCTTGGTCCATTTATTTCGTTTTACCTCCAAACTTCTTATATTGTGGGGAAAAAAGGAAAGGCCAAAGAAATAAGCAATTGCATTTCATTGTGTTCTTTGGAAAAATTAAATGAAAACAGGCAAATAATGCTTTTGCATATATCTACATACATATACATATATATGTGTGTGTGGTGTAATCATGCAGGAATGTTGCTGCTTTTTTCAGTTTAGTAACCCATTCATTATAGAGACTCACATATTTTTTCAGACAATGTTTTAGATACCAGTAAGGGAAATGAATAACAGTCACCTTCTGCCACATTAAAAATAAAATTTAATTAAACAGAAAATAAAAATGCCAGAAAAAAAATCCAAGTTCATTATAAGAAATGTCTTCTTATAAACATGTGTAAAGTGTAAAAGAAACACGGAGGACAATGAGAAATAAGAAAGCTTTCAGGAAATCTTTCTGGGAAAGATCACATTGTAATATCTTTCAGATTCAAGCCTGAAAAAATTAACTTTGGACGAAAGTAGAGATGGCCCGCAGTGTGAAGATAGCAAAATGAAAACTGCATGATAAAATCAAGAAACAAAAGTTAGTAGTGAAAGAGGAGAGCCCGTCAATTCCTAGTGAAGACAGTCTTCAACATGGAGGAAAACACCATCCCTTATAACAACTTGTTCTGGAGAATTCATGACAGATATGCTAACTTATCCCAAGAGAAGTCTGGGTTTACTCACTGTGGCAGTCCAAATTCCATTTCAAACCAGAGCAGTCCTTGAGAACAGGGTGATCTCATAACACTAGTCATTACATCATCAGATATGAGCTAAATGAGTTTCCTAAAGTACAGCCACCATTTAGCAGACTAAAATCATGTGCATAAAAAAAATGCATACATGTTTTTGGGCACCATTCCAGACATGTTGGAATGGCTGTTCTTTGCCTCAGCACTCTAGCTAACTTTCCTCCATCTCACTCTAATGAGATGATAAGTTTACAAACCAGTCTTTACTCATGAGCTCTTATTAAAAAAAAAAAACTTTGAATTAAGAAAGTGACAAATCTAGAATGAAATACAGATTTCCAGATACAGAACTTTCCCTGATAGACCGTGGAATAATTTCATAAGTACCGTTATCTTTCCCCAGGTTTCTTGATGCTGATCAAAATAGCATAGAATAATATTATCCTTTTGAAATATAGCAGAAATTTTCAATGAGAAATGACAAAATAGAAGACTGAGCAACTTCTCTGTGCAAGGAAGCTTTATTTATTATGCACATAACTTTTTAAATGATCATAACAGACTCACCCTGGGCCATCCCTTTACTTAAATGGCTAAAATCTCTCTTAATTGTCTTTCAAATATTTTCCCATCCAAGCATGTCAGACTTATTTAAGCTCGTGATTTAGACTCCATGGAGACATTTATAGGAAACATTAATTTTTAAAGGTAATTATTTAATAGATTTTTGAATAATCTCTTAATTTGAAAAACTAAAACAAGAAAAATAAAATGTAAAGGCTGCCATTCATCCGCAAGAAGAGGATATTCAAGAAAAAGAGCATGTTCATATTCCAACCAGAGAAAAACAGAGGGAGAGTTCATAATAAAGTTTTTGCTCTACTATAATGGATTTTTGTTTCTTCTGGTCAAACAATATGAGATATTTTTACTTATTATTAATAAATTTTGTTAAATTTTAATTGATGTGTAGTTATATAAAACAAGATGATTATTTTCTTCTGACTTTTCTCATCTTTCTTTATCCTTGGCCATCCCCCTTTTCAATAAATCACATTAAAATATTTATTGTTTTTCTTGAATGTTTCACTGAGGTACCTTTTTATGCCATCAATACAATATGAAGGTTGCTTGAATAGTTACATCCACTAAATCATCATACACTCTATTTTAGCCCTTTGCAAAGATTGTACTTATTTATTTTGTTCATTTCTATAAGTAGAATATAGCTGCATTTTACCAGTTTGAAGGATAAATCTGAAGGGCAGCAAGGTTTGCTGGGAAGTCACATGTGTGATTGAATCATTCACAACCATGTTTGAGTCCCCCCATCAGTAAACTGGTGGAACAGCTGATGCCCTTGTCCTTTCATGTTAGCACATCTCCAGTGAAAAGGCAAATCTAGATATCCTTCAAAGCTGTACTTGAGGTCTGTATGTCTGAGTTTAAAAATGAAGGGAGATGGTGCAAGGATGAATGCCTTTAAAACAAAAGGAATTGAGTTCAAATCCCAGAACGCATATAAAAATGCCTGGACAGATATGGTGGTGGCCTGAAATTCTGGACCTGGAATGTAGAACCTAGGAAATCCCAGAGAAAAGCTTTAAGGAACTAGAGCAATCCAGGGTGATTGCCAAAATCACTCTTGAGCTTCCACAGGCACACACACTAAAATGCCTGTGTGTGTGTGTGTGTGTGTAAAACTGTCCATGCTATTAGTACACTTCTCCCATATCATCCTTATACAATAGCAAAAGTCTTGGTTTATCTATGTCTGCTTTCACATTCATGATACTCTTTCAAATGCACTAATAAAGCAGTAATGTGAATGAGAAATGATTCCTTCAGACTCATGTTGTATTTTTTATCTCCACCACATAAAACCATACTTTACCTAACTTTAACTCAGTGTATGAAGAAAGAAGAACCATCCTATAGCATGTTAACTTGAATTTTTATTACCTAACTATTATTAAATAGTAAGTTCATACAGACCATTGTCTTGCATTAGGAAAATTTTAAATCTGCCTTTTCTTTCTTCTAATATTAGTTTTTCCATATAATTAGAAAGTAATCTTTTGATCTAAAATTATTGGTTAATATGACGTTGAAGTCAAGATGATGAAACTACTTGTACTATTTTAAAACTATTTTGAAGCATTGTAAAAACCTAAAGAAATTATGTCATTACAGTATTCCTGACAATAAATGCTTAACTATAAGATATATTTATATAAGATGTATAAGCTAGCTTCCTTAGATTGAAAGTACATTTTCACGAGACCATAGAAAGTAAAAGTCATACTTGCAGTAGTTTTATAAGCAACAGTGAATCATTTATATTTGTGTGTGTGTGTGTGTGTGTGTGTGTGTGTGAATATAATTTAAAACTAGCAAGACATCTATCTGTACTTTCATGGCATTAAATGAACCCGTTCATATGTTGATTGTATTCTAGCAAAGTAAAAATGCCATATAACAAGATTATATGAAATTTGCAAACACAAAAATTGCCATCTGAAAATATTTGTGAAAACCTATTTTAATAACTGAATCTAGATTGAATGCATAATTTAGTACTGATTTTCAAAACAAATAGACTGGAAAAATTTCATGCACAATTGATGGTAATTTGTGTGTGCAATGCATGGCTGGAGTTCATTAACATATTCATTGTGTCTAAGCTCTGTGTGCAAATTGAAATTGTAGTCTTCCACAAAGACCTCATAATAAATTGAGAACATCAGAGAAGTCGTCTTTAGTACCAGCTTCAGAGCTTGAAGTCTTTCACAAGATACACAAGTGTATTAGAATATTTTCCAACTCCAGGAAAAAAATCATATGGAAATACAATTTTCATTCAGATTAAACTGAATATAAAAGTTAAGTGAAACTTACAATGTATAATTCCTGGAGTTGTAGTTCTATGATACAGTATTTTCTGTGATGCTGGAGGCTGTGAGTTCAATCCCCAGTATGCTAAGTGTAAAAATAACAACTGCCACATAGAAAACAGAAGTGTCTTGTGGAAGCAACTTGGGGACAGTGTCAGTACATGTGTGTGTGTTCATAAAATTACATGTATGTATGCATACAGTCATTACTGACACCTCCCCAAATATTTGTTTGCAGTTTCCTTTTATCTTTCTTATGACAATTCTGTGCTTTCAGAAGAGTATCTTTATGAATGCCAGAAAATAGCACAAGTAGATTTCAGGTATTCTCATCACGAGATAGTGACACAAAAGTTATGCACTGCATTTGCTAAATAATGGGAGTAATGTACTGTCCAAGACACACATGTTTCAGCACATAAACGACATCACAATAGAAGTAATTCTACATCAAAAAATAAATTATGAAAGGAGATAGGAAAGACAAACATGAAATAAAAAAATTAATGCATACATCTCCACACTAGCAAACACCTTTGTAAATAAAGAAAATTCTACATCAAAAAATAAATTATGAAAGGAGATGGGAAAGACAAACATGAAATAAAAAAATTAATGTATACATCTCCACACTAGCAAACATCTTTGTAAATAAAGGAAACTTTAATCCTTTCTTCCTAAGAAAAGTATTGTATATGTCTGCAGGGGCTATAAATAACAAAACTGCCTTAAATTTTAATTTTATAAGATTATTAGAAAATAAAGAAGTATATTGCTAGAATTAAATAAAAATATTTTATCTATAATTTACAAAATATAAACAAAACATGATGGATTATCTTATAATAATTTCCAAATATCTAAGTAAAGTTTAGACATCTATTACAATATGTAGTAATAAGCATTTTCATATTTTAAATAACTTTCACAATAAAATTGATGATTCATGATTATTTCATATTACCCAGGATGGGAAATATGCCTTAGCTAATTCCCCATAGACAAATAACCTATAAATCAGTCAAGCTACTAGAGAAAAACATCATCTACAAACCAAGATTATATATTTAATAGTACAGTTGCACAAAAGTATGCCTTTCAACACTGATGCATTGCATAAGAGGATTTGACAAGGTTAGAATTTGTGTTACTAATGGAAATTATTTTTTCAAGAATTAACCTTTAGGCTACAAAGAATGACAGATATTCAAATATTCTCAAATGAGTATTTAAATCGAAAATGTCTATTCATTCCTGCCCCCAACAGAACTTCCATTCTGGATTCCAGCATGTCACATACACAATTGAATTCTTAGCAGCTGCCATTCAAAAGAACTGCGGAGGACCATTTGAAAGTAATATTTTGCTCTGTGTGACATCTCATTTTTTTCCCCCTCAGAAGTCATAATTTTTTTACACACCTCGCAGTCTTCCTAAAGGAAACCAGCTCAGCCTGTCATTTTGATTGGGGCGGAACCTTGCTTTCCAGGTCACTGACTTGAATCCTGGAGACAAGATATTCATGAGGGACCTGTGCGGGGAATTTACATCTCCGTGCAGAGTTTTCCTCTCCATTTGCCAGCATGCCAGGTCAGTGAGCTGCTCTGTCAGAGGGAAGATAATGGCTGCTGTAGTGCCCCCCGCTTATTACACACTCAGTGCCTCTGACCTCCGTGGGAGACCCCCAAAGCATTCTGATTTGGAGCATCTCTCTGCTCCCCCCCCCCCCGGGTCCTTCTCACACACCCAGATTCTACTCTCTAAAGAGAACGATGTTCACGACTTTGGAAGGACCACTTTTTAATGCCACATTTTCTTTCCTTAAAGCTTCTTGACTGTACAGGAAAGTAGAATACAATAAATAGATTTTATGAGATGAGAAGCACTCCCAGTCAATATATCCAATGCTGCACAGTTAACAAACAAACTTATGCTTTGTCACTTTCTATGTGCAACTTGAAATGACCATCCTTGTGGCAAATACCCTGTTTTTTGTTTGCATCAAACAGAAAAATCTTAGTTTTGGAAAAATTAGATATTTTTAATAGATGGGAATGCTGTGTTAGGACTTCATCAAATCACATGTGACTCAACGTCCTGTGCTTGGATTTACACTGATTCCTCTCTTTCCAACGACATGGAAATTTCAGGACACTGAGACAAAGAGACCAACAGAGAATTTGATTATACTTATCCAACACAGGCACTCAGATAAATGAAATAATTCTGTTCTCTCTCTCTCTCTCTGTCTGTCTGTCTGTCTGTCTCTCTCTCTCTCTCTCTCTCTCTCTCTCTCTCTCTTTCACTCACTCACTTTCTTTACAATTTCAATAAATAATCCAGTCCTGGACTACTTGAATGAAGAGCTCATAGAGAGAAATGCACATATAATTGTCAAGACTTGGTTCATCCAGTGGCTGGACCATTTCCTCTGGATCAGAAAAGATGTATTCTTACCCCATACTTTCATTAATAACAACAAAAGCTACCATAATTGTCAGACACAATGTCCAGTTTCCCAAATATTCCATTTTCCTTGTCTTCATTTCAGTTACTAGGCATTTATTGTTAAAAATGGTTTCACATTCATGCAGAGAATTTTTGAGATTTCATATTTCATTGTTTTCCAACAAAATTTACTGATGTTAATGGAACTCATGAAGACTACTATTCCAGAATGTACAACTTCTATGGATGCAATCACACATGCCTGAAATCATAGGATGAAGCTTTAAATCTTGTGTGACATATACAAATATAGGTGATTGAGGTAAATTAGGTTCAAGGAATTCATACAGTGAAACCCAAATCTCAAAGTACAGTATTCCTGCCAGGGAAGGTAGAGGAAGCTAAATCACATTCTTGGCACACACACACACTGGAGAAAAAAATACTGTGACAGTTGAGGAAGAAGGTGGTCTTTTTCAAAGTGGACAGGGCTTGTCAGTCACTGAGCCAATTCTGACAGTGACCCAGTCTGCCTCATTGCTGTCTCTAGATCTGTGAGACTATTTATACATGCCATTGTTTAAAACACTGGTCTTTTGTATTTATAATAGCTTAAACTATTAGAGCACATAATGTACTTTTAAAACCTTGTGACATATCAATTTCCAGATGAAATGAATGCTAAAATCATATCAACAAATATGGAAAGAACAACTAAATCAAACACACACATCATTTCATTTCACTTAAAAATTTATTTTGCCAAACACTGTTCTATTATTGAGTCAGATTTTAAGCATGATTAAAAGTGAAAAAAATAAAAACAAAAACAAGACATATCCCAGAGTCAAACCCAGAGTCAAGCTCCTGGGTTTCTAACAGGGCTGAGTTCAAGTGTTAATGAGACTGGATGAAAGAGGATTTTAAATTTAGAAATGGGTTTGTATTATTTTAGATTTGAATCTCAAAACCTGAGCAAATGAGGTACCTTTCACAGTCTGAAGTTATTGTGCTCACAAAGCAATTTCATTGGACTTTCATGGTACATAACTGAGGAAAAAAAAGTAAGAACATAGCCAGCTATTCTAATAGCATCTCTAAGTTCACCCCTAGGAAGCAACTCTACTCTTTCCTTTTATACGTTTCTATCTTGAATAGGGTCACTATACAGGGAATAGATGCCACCTTTCTACCATGAAACTGAATTGCTCTAGGTTATGGCCTATGGCCACAAATTACTAAATCCAGTGATTAGAAGCTTTCATTGTTTTATACTTAGCTATTAAATAACTGCCTCATTAACTAATTGCTTATACCCACAAGATTAGGTCCAGCTGTCTGCCTTTGAGGTACAAGTCATCTTAGTGAATAGCTCTTAGAATCATCAGAAGATGAGCAAATTTCTGTATCTGAGTTTTCATCAAGAGCTACATGCATGTGTTCATATAGCCAGCTAGTTCTTTATTGTTCTTTCTGATTTAGTTTTAAACTATGCTTTTAATTTTTTTCATATTTCATGCTAATTTAGAATTAAGTGAATGAATAAGTCCATAGTTATTTATAAATTGATTAAGTGAATGAACAAGTCCATAGTTATTTTTATTACTAAAGACTTTATATCCTGTGCACTAAAATTGACAATACTGAAATGTAAAAAACACCAATGCTATAATGCGCCTTATTTCCCATAGTTACAAGTCTGAATAAAAATCACAGAAATGTCTTACCATCCTTGAAAGCTTCTCTTACCTGTATGTTACCAAGAAGTTAGCTTCAGGACAGGAAAAAATTAAGCATGCATACTTGTAATAACACAAGACTCTGCAAAGCCTGTAAAGAGAGCGGTGCACAGGTTAATAATACATGTCAGCTATATTTCTGCTTTCTGAAAATGCTAACTCTTGCTGTTAAGATTTATGTGTATTCTGAGAAGTTTTGAATATTTGAAGAACATAAAATTGCTAAATTATCTATTTGCCACGTTTATACTTTGGTACAAGTTAATGTTTTATCTAATGGTTTTCATGTAATTGCAACAGTGAATCATTAATAATAATAGTAATTAGTAAAAATTAATAATAGAAACCATTGCATTAATCATATTCTTATCATTTCAAAAATATGTACGATAAGGGCTGGAGAGATGGCTCAGGGGTTAAGCCTCTGCCTTGCAGGCAGAAGGTCCTGAGTTCGGATCTTAGATGCTGGGCAGAAGCGGGGGCAGCCTGCGTTTCTGATCCTGGTAGGGCGGAGCCTGTGAAACTACAGGCAGAGTAAACAAGGAGAAGGTGCAGACAGTTCATGGTGGTTCCCGAATTCGCCCGTGGTTCTACAAACACACACACACACGCACACGCACGCACAATTGAATAAATAATAAAAAAGTAAGATAATTAATTAACCATTAATGAAAGAAAGTTGAATTTTGTCTCACAGTTTTTTTGGAAGTCTTAAGTTAGTTTGCCCACATGCTTTTGGGCCTATGGAATTATTTCAAAATGATAATGTGCAGTAGAGAAAAAAGTGACTATCTCATCATGATCAAGGAAGAAAGAAAAGAGGAAGAGGGGACAATGGATATGGGCCTTTGGGAAACATTTGAAACCTAAACAATAGCTTCCAGGACACAGGAATGGTATAATAATTTCATGGAATTAACTCAGTTGCTTTATCGAATTATTGAGATCTCTGAGAATATTCCCAGGAGTGGGTCATATAGCATATCAATTTTTAATCTATTTAGAAACTTCCAAATTGATCTCCAAAGGGGTTGTACGAATTATATTCCCACCAGCAATGTATGAGGATTCCCTTTCTCCCACATGCATGCCAGCATTTGCTATAATCTGTGTTTTGGATCTTAGCTATTCTGACTGGAGTGAGATGATATCTCAGGGTGATTTAATTTGCATTTCCCAGATGGCTAGAAAGGTAGAACACTTTTTAAGATGTTTGAATTTGAATTTCATCTTGTGAAAAGCTTCTTTTCAGTTCTGTAGCCCATTATTAATGGGTTTGTTTGCTTCCGTGGTGTTTACTTTTTTTAGTTCCTTGTGTACTCTAGATATTAGTCCTCTATCAGACATGATGTTAGTGAAGACCTGCTCCCATTCTATAGGGTACCCTTTACACTACCATTTGCTGAACAAAAGCTTTTTAATATCTTATAGTAGATTTGTTTAGTGTTGAACTTATTCTCTGTGCCACTGGCATCCTGTTAAGGACTGCTGACTGAGGCCAGTGGGTTCAAGGGTATTCCCTGTTATTTCTTCTTCTAAGAGCTTTATAGTCTGTGGTCTACCATTTAAGTCTTTAAGCCATTTGGAGTTGATTTTCAGTAGGAAGATAAGTAAGGATCCTGTTTCATTCTTTTGCAAGTAGAAATCCAATTTTATCAGCACCATTTGTTGAAGACTCTGTCCTTTACCAATGGGCTTTTTTTTTTTTTTGGCAGCTTGTCAAAAATCAGTTAACACAGGTGTATGTGGTTATATTATGTCTTAAATTCTAATCCATTGGTCTACATCTCTTTTTTGCATGCTCTTTTTATCACTGTGACTTTGTAGTATAATTTAAGGTCTGGTCTAGTGATGCCTCTTATACAGTTTTTATTACTCAGGATTGTTTTTGCTATCCTGGGTACTTTAAGTTTCCATATGAATTTTGAGATTGTTTTGCCAATTTCTGTGAAAAATTGGATTGGGATTTTTATTAATAATATGTTGAATCTGTATGTTGCTTTTGGTAGAATAGTTATTTTAACAATGCTAACTCTACCAATCCAGGAATTTGGGAGATCTTTTCATCTTCTGATATCTTCTGTAATCTCTTTTTTTAGGGTTTTAAAGTTTTCATTATATAGGTCTTTCACATCATTGGTTAGGTTTATTCCAAGGTATTTTTTAGGAACAATGGTGAATGGCATTGTTTCTTTCAGGTCTTTCTAACTTAGTTTACTTTTGGTTTATAGGAAAGCTATTTATTTTCCAACACTAATTCTAATTTCTGATATTATACTGCACTTATTCATTAGTTCCTGAAGTTACCTGGCAGAATCTTTAGAGTCCTTGAGGTATAAAATCATATCATCTGCAAATAGTGATAACTTGACTGCTTCTTTTCCAAATTGTATCCCTTTTAGACCCCTGCATTCTGCAACAGAGGCATGTGCAACCCTATTCATAGCAGTTCTTTTCACAATAGCAAAGAAATGGAGCAAACCTAAATATTCAACAGATGATGGATGGTTAATAAAAATATTATATATCTATGCATATATATAATGGAATATTATTTAGCTGTTAAGAAAAGTGAACTAATGAGATCTGCCAGTAAATGGATGGATCTGGGAGAAATTATGCTGAATAAATAATGCAGATGCAGAAAAATAGGCACCTTTTGTTCTCCCTTGTAAGTGGATCCCAGCATTAAACTTTCTGTTTGGTACAATGAAGCCGAAGCTTTCATTACACCTACAAAAGCAAAGGAACATAAGAAGGAGATAGGAGGAGACTCCAAAAGAGTGGAAACAAAAGATCATGGGCAAACAGATAAATAAAGCTTGGATGAAAGGAAAGTCTTAAAGGAGAGGGAAGAGCATATAAGAAACAGGGTCAGCCTCCAGGTAACCAAACACCTGTTTGACACATCTAGTCATACAGTCTAAACAACTGTGGAAGAGGAGAAAATTGGCAGTAGACAGGATCAGACGTCTTAATACTAGCCATAAACACCTGACAGTAAACCACTATCCAAACACCTCTCATTATATCTTTAGGTAAGAAAAGATCTCAACATCCAAACAAGATACAGCCTATGGCAATGGAAGAGCAGTGAAATAGAAAATAATGACCCACCAGGGAGCAGAGTACGGGTGAATCTGTAAAGTCCTCAGCCCAAATCAGGTTAACTAAACCTCCTGTCTAAGGCTCAGGGAGATTTGCAGAACAGGGGCAGTAAGATTGTGAGAGCCTGAAGGTGAGGAAGGCCACTGCCAGTCAGGTCACTCCAGAGCTTCTGTATCCAAGATTTCACTGCAAGAAGACTTACCTTCCTCCATGGCTCTTGGTTGCTTTTCAGAAACCATCAGTAAGACCCCGTTACTGAAGATGCAACACAAATTGATTATAGTACATGGGCAAAGTGTGTCATCTGGAACTGGTCTGAGGACATGCATTGGGAAACTTAAGGATAAGGGGAAGGACAGGGGAAGGGAGTGCCCTACCTCTTGTCTATCCAAGGGCCACTTAAACTGCCAGGGAAGTCTGATTCCCTACTAGAGCAAACACCATGAAGGGAACTCTGGGATCACACAAGCAGACAGGTAGGAAGATGGGAGAGGAAGGGAGAAGGGAAGGGAGATAAAGGGGTGGGAAAGATGGAGAATGGGGGGAGGGTCAGGAAAAAATCACTTATTATGTTTGTGTAAATGGAGAATTCTTAACAAAAAAAGAAAGAAAAACAATTAAATTTTTTTTAAAAATCTTAAAATCTACTCCTGAATATCACAAATGTGAAAATTTCATGATGAGAAAGAGTCCAGTGAACGTTCAAAATATCAGTCATGGTTACATTTGCTAATAGTGTTCATTTTTAATCACATCTTATCTGTAAAAAATAGAATCCTAATGACTTTCTCCCAAACATCAGTTTTAGTTGCAATATAAGGACATCATCTGATGGTCAATAGCTTCCTAATTTTCCCACTCCCCATCTCTCTCCATCCTGAACAATTCTGCCCTTTTGCTCATCTGGATTCATGCTAAGATTAATCTCCTGGTTACCTTTTCATATACCTGCACTGTTCTGTGATTCAATTTATAGACAGATTTCAATTTATAGATAGAATTTTTACTAGTCTTTGGGGATGCATATGTGGATACTAGACAAGGAGAGGTAGAACTCAAGTGGGTGAAATAAGTAAGCCAAAGTCCATTAGTTATGACAAAACATACAAAGACAGAAAGAAAATGCAAACAAAAGAAAGAAAGAAAGTAGGAGTATGTTTAATTGCAAAATAATATCATTTTATTGAATTTGAAGATGATGGCCACAACAAGTGACTATGGACATGTGATTCTTTGAATGCAAAAGGAATAATTTGAATTATACAAGTCTGTAAGCACTGATATTTATATGAAACTACATAGAGACTTGTGTCATGCTATCGATAATGAATATCATCCCATTTTTATTCTATTCCAAATTTATTATGAATAAGGGAATAAAAGGGCCATATACACTGTTCTCAGTGAGAACTAAGATATTTGAGATTCAGACAAGCACTATATGAATGATGATGACACACAAGTAAGGAATGTTTTAATATGAATTTGAGATGACTTCATTTTCTTTGTAGGACACAGGCTGCCCAGACCCTCCTTCCTTAGAAGCTGGGTGAATAAGCTAAAGCAGACCATCAGTGACTGTCATGTCAAGTCATATAACCAAGGATAATTGTCATTAACTTAAACAACTAATTCCACATTATATACATTCTTCCCATTTATTTCTTGCAACACATAAACAGGAAATATTAGTATTATGATTGCTCTTTCATCATATCATAAGAGGCAGACTATAAAATGTGTAAACTCCCCAAATGCAATAAGTCTGATTATTTCAGAAGTATACATACACCCTAGATAAATGAGAATTGAATATTCATCCAGGATGACTTATTTCACCTAAGAATTGGCAGGGATGAGCCTGTATTTTGACCTTTTTAGTGTCAGCTGCTTGTTGAGTCCTGAACAAGCAAGAATAGATACTGGAAAGCACTGTTATTTGAATATATGTCCTTCTATGTATTTTAATTGCAGAGGTTTTTTTTCCTTTTGATTAAATACTTTTGTGTGCTCCAGTGTTAATAATGCCTGCTGATCTTCAAAGTATTTTTGAAGTTTGTATTCTTCGCTTGTGTGATGAAATAGCCAAGACTAAGTATAGTGCTTCAGTGCGGTTTTATATTTTTCTGTCTTCTTGTCAAAGATAAACTTGCATGTCTGGCAGTGATGTCAATATCATGTCACAGACAGGCATTAAACATAGGGGAGATGGTGAGCCATCACTTAGATTAAATTCCATAGGCTTTTTCCCCCATTATAAATCTAAACCTTCTGACCTTAACAGCAGGTGCATCTTATCTGAAGACATGCAGGATTTGGTGGATAGCCTATCCTGGCATGAAATGTGCACTCTATTTTATGACATGCCTTTGTGTAAGGAAGGATGACTGTGTGTTCCTTGAGCCAAAAGTAGAAGAAAACTCTCAGAAAGCAAAGTTTGCTTGTAGAAATTAAGCAGTCCTTGAATAAACAAGCAGTAATTGCTACAGTAACTTTGCAAATCAGAGAAACAATAGGACTTCATTTTTTTTAGTATTTGAGAATGTCAGTCCCCTGCTTCCTGTTTACTTGCAATTATTTGAAAATAACCTGGATAACTTTATAATCAAGGTATTTCCTCTTGGCTCCCTGGTATACATCAGACTGCCTGAGGAGAGGATTGACATCCTAAGGTGTCCAAAACATAATCAGCCTTAAGAGCCCCTAATATTAAAATCCTGACTAATGGTAATCAGAAATTAAAAAAAAATCCTCACTTGCTCAGCACACATAAAAATACAGACACACAGACATACATTAGGATCACACTCATTTTCTAAACAACTATAAAGGGATGCTACCAAATCGCACAAACAATTTTACCCATGCCCATATAACAATATCATATAAATGTTTGTCTTAGACTTTCTGTATATGCTGGTTTAACAATGTAGACTGTTTGAAATTTGCTGAATAATGTCTATGTTCTACCTAATGGTGTATAGTTAGGAAGAGTCCAAAATCAAACATGGATGTGGGAGGGAGGTATGTGTGTGCAGGGTGTATGTGTGTGTGTGTGTGTGTGTATACATATGCATAGGTGGTATGAGAGAGAGAGAATGAGAGAGAGAGAGAGAGAGAGAGAGATGTCCTGAGTACCACACTTTCATTAGTTACAAAAAACTTTTTAAGTTTTTATTATGTGCCAACATTAAGTGATCTATTTTATAACCATGATGCTAAAGAACTCTGGTAAATACTACATATAATGTGAAATATATTTTATACATCTATGTATTGGTGTTATACACATGTATTTAATTACTTGGAAGAGCTTACCTGGATCAACATATTCAGGTTTGAAATACCTTGACTTCAGCAAACCTGCTCCCAAATAGCCTGCTCTTTCTACAGCTATATGTAAGTTCCCCTTTAACTGTGATCTGTCAGCAGCTACCTTGGACCCTCCTCTAACACAGCACTGCACTCCTTTTTTTCTTGCCTATGCCCCCCCTCAACTTTAAACTACACCAGATAACAGTCATTACTTCTCTGCACATGTATAATCCCATTGCTTTTTACTTTGCTCGATACATAACAGATGATCGATAAGTTTCAATTCAACTAAGAGGAGTGATGCCTAAAAAGCCAAGTCACCAATGGGTTTATCTTTCTTTTATTTACAGATATAGATCAGATCCTTCCTGAAGTCTACTTTAAGAATACTTTTTTGCAAGACAGAGATTAGAATCAGTGCCAGAAAAAAGGAACGGGGTGCAAGCATGCCAAGAAAATATTGACGTATCATCGCTGAAAAGGTGAAGGTAGAGTAAAATCATAGCTGGACAGAACAAGTGAGCCTGTGGGGATGGACACCTAGAGTCCTTCATTCCTCTCTTGGTCACATCCGTCACGATGGCCTAGTGAGCAAGCAAACTTCCAGATATGTACAGCAATAAAGATTAGAGTAGGAAAGAGAGAGAAAGCTGTGGAAAAAAGTAAAAGTTGGGTGAGGGGGTGTTTATCCACAGTTATGGCTTAAATATTTCTGCCTCACAAATACATGCATGCTGACAGGAGGCCTAGTGTTACAGTATTAGAAGTCAGGACCTTGGTGGGTGATCAGATCATGAGTGGGGGCACGATTGGTAATGAATAGAACACCTCCCCCATGCATGTACACCCACAGGAAGGCCATGACAGAGGGAATGAGGAGGGAAGAGAGCCTTACCCAGAGCTAAATATGCTGCCTGTTAAACTTTGGACTTCACAGAACCCATAGCTGTGTAAGTAAAACTCTTCCTTAAATCATGTGTACCTGCGGTATTTTCTCATAGAGATTAGACAGATTAAGACACTCCATTTGCTGAATTCTGGTGTCCTTTCTCTGCAGTATAACAAAAAGGGCCTTTCCAAGATTTTCACACTGATGCTTCTATTGACAAAAAAGCAGGTATTTTTACATATGGGCATCTTATTGGACTCCCTGATCAATTTAGCATATTATCCATATCCTCTTTATGTCTCCATGAGCTTTTTTTTTTCTTTTGATTCTGAAGCATTGTATTTTCCTGATTTTCTTCTTACTTTCAATGATTTTATAGTATTCTTTTTAAGGTCTTTCTAATTTTCAAGCCCATAATAAAGCTCTTATTTCTCATGAAATTTAGAAAGACCCTATTTATATCAACACAAATGTTTCTCCATCACTTTCCTCCAGGGGATAAGTATTTACTTTGCTAATTTTTCTGTCATTCTAATACCTAGCACAACATTGAATATGTCCACTCCCCACCCAGCTTTCCTTTTCAGCATGGAGTTAAATTCCAGTTCCTAGTCCATGTAAGATACCCTCTGGACAAGCATATCATGAAAAGATCATTGAGAAAAATATGATCAATTAAAGTATGTTTAAAGTGTTCTTATTTGGATTTTCATTTTGCTAACTAGTTATCTGACTCTATTTTTGTTGACAAAGGGGAAGGAAGGAAGGAAAAAGGAAGGAAGAAAGGAAAGAAAGAAAGAAGGAAGGAAGGAAGGGGAAGGAAGGAAGGAAGGAAGGAAGGAAGGAAGGAAGGAAGGAAGGAAGGAAGGAAGGAAGGAAGGAAGGAAGGAAGGAAGGAAGGAAGAGAGAGAAAAAGAAAGAGGAAGAAAGGACTAGAAAGAAAGAACACATACTATAGAGGAGTATGGAGCCATACTAAATAGATACTAAATAGAAAACTCAGTTTTCAAACTAATTACATGCAACATGTGTAGTAACAGAAGTGATGGGAAAGAATTGAGCATCATCCCTTCATCTCCACATAAAGCATAAGTATTAAATCAAATGAAATATGAACTGAATTTTTTTTCATAGCAGCTTCTTTCACTCTTTTCCCAATTATGAGGAATTACTTTGTGGCTTTAGTATTTGGAGTGTCTCTTAAATGTCATTAATGTAACATTTCCGTGGCCTCTCATGTTCATAAAGGTATGAGGATGAACCCATTTGCTGAAGCTTCTCTAAGTAGGGCAGGGTCACAGTATTCTTCCTCAAGTTTCAAGGGAAGAAAAAAGTCACTTTCAATTTTTCTCAAACACACTTCAAGAAAATTCAGGACTTAATTTTCTCCATTGAGTAAGACAATTTGTCCAAGTATTTCTTAAAGTTTAAAACTTAAGCAGCAAACAACAAACAGAAGCCATTAGTGACCAAGGGGATATGTTGCTGACTGTCGGTTTGGGCACCATCATTTTGTCACTGAGCCACTGGCGGAGCAGCCCTGTCTGTTGCAGAAACAGACAAATGCATTGCAAGTTTTCAGACCCATTACACACACACACACACACACACACACACACACACACACTCTTACTTATTTACTTTTGACCATAACATAACGTTATTTTCTTGCCTGTTTCTTGGGGCATATATCTGTAAGACTCACTTTTTAAAAAAAAAATTTGAGGATTAAAGCAGAGTTTATTAAAGGAGAGAAATGGAACTCATGGAAGTGAATCTTTAAAGATCAAAAGAGCCCTGGAGAGCTCATGGATACCAGGCATGGAATCCATGAGGATCAAGGAGCTGGAAAAGAACTCAAGGACTCCAGACTTGGAGGGCCATGAGGGTCAGGCGCCAAAGACTCACTTTTAATTTAAAGGTTCAAATTCTAATTCAGAACACACTGCTTTCTCACCTTCGAGTCCATAGTAAGAGCTAACTATTTACATGTGATAACAAAAGGGAGAAAAAAATTCTCTTGTAGCTCAAAGTTTTCTTTGTTTTGCTTAAAATTCAGGTTTAGTGTAACCCACCCGAAGCCTTGAAGGGTGGGATCTGTCTCTTTAGTTCCTTTTCACACTTTGTCTCCTCTCCCAGTGCTTTCTGAACAGTTCTCCGCTGTGTTATTCTAGGAGACTCTATTCCTCTCTTCCAGGAAAGGTATTTCAGCTACAGATTTGTACCCACCCTTTCTATGAACCACTTTTTCCCAAAAGTTTGGGTTTCAAAGATTCTTCTGGCTTTTCTAAAGTACATTCTTTTTTCTTTACCTCTCTGAAGAACTCAGTTATTCCTCCCTACAATATGAATGAAAGCAATCAGCAAATGACATGGTATCCTCTGAGTTCTTTACTAGTTGCCATAAATTTCAGAATGCTACGCAGCAGCTTATATTCAGAGTTACATAAGCATGTGACATTAGTCTCAACAACTTCATCTGAAAGATAGAACCAAGGCTTGAAGCTTTTTATGCAGTGAGGATGAGTCTCTGTCAGTCTCACAAATGGGTACTACGTTCCTATTCTACAAAGCATAATGCACATATAGTGTTCAAGGGGAGAAAAAAAACACAGCAGAACTGAGAGAACTGTGCATATATATATTCTCCAAGGAAGAATTAGCAGTTAATAAGGAGCTTCAGAAACAGGCTGTAGCTCAGTCCAAAGAGTGCTAACTTAGTATGCCTAAAGTCCTAGGTTCCATCCCGATACCACAAAAGTGGGCATTTCTATAATAACGGCACTTGAAAGGAAGAGCCAGCAGGCTCAGAAGTTCACAGTGTTCCTCACATATACAGAAAGTTAAAAGACAGCTTTGGCTACATGATACACTGTGTTAAACAACATAAAGCATTAAAAAGGGTTAGTGAGGGGCTACAGAAGGACCTAGGTTCAAATCCCAGATCCATTTTAAAAAAATACCAGGCTATTTCAGTCATTATGCAGGTCTGGTAAGGACAAGTCTCACTGCTGTGAGTTCCTGGATGCAGCATCCTTGCCTTGAATGGAATATATTGACCAATAGTGGACCTTCCCATCTTTAAATTCTTACAATCTTACAACTCCTTCTTCTGTGAGGTTCCCCAAGCCTTAGGATGAGGAGAGATTAGGATGGCCTGATTCTGGGTGAGCATTGCCAGGTCACCATACACTATGAGGACTAAAGTGAGATGAGAACACACAGGGGAAACTTTAGAGGCTAGAGCTGGATGAATGAAGAGAAACACCCCTATCAGTAAGATGTTCCAAGGAGGGGCAACTTAGTATGCCACAAGAAGACCGAACTCCCACAAGAGTAGCCAAGCAGTGGGAACTCTGGAGTCCATAGAATTGGCGAGATAGGAGAGTAGGAGGGAGTGGAATATATTGATGAGGGGAAGGGAGGGTGCCTGAGACATCCCAATGCTAAGCAATAAGGAGGTTACATAATCCAGAAGATGGAAGGGATCTAAGCAGACCGAATAGAGTGTATAAATTCCCCTGAGAAGACATAAAGAAAGCCACTGTGGCTGTGCAGAGATATAGGTGAAGGGATGCAACTTCTATATATCAACTTTATTTCAAAGACAGATTTTCCCCATAATTAAGTCACAATTTCATCATCTAGCATTGAACTAAAGACACAATTGTTTTTTCCATTAGAAATATATACCAGAACATAATACAATGCTGCTATAAGTATTAATAAAAATACTTGTAAATTTAATGTCAATTATTTAATCTTATCTGAAAGCATTTAATGTTTTCAATAATATCCAAAGTTTATTTACTAGAAATGAGAGAATTTGGTTTCTTTATGAAGTTGGGAAATGACAGTTCCTACTCTTCTGTGCAAAAGAACAATCCACAGATCTGCAGAGAACAGGAGTCTTTTGCAGTGTGTCAGTGGCTAATATTCCCCCTCATTCCTTTGTCACAGCAAGAAAACAAGAACAATTCCTCATTCCATTCTCAAGTGGCTTTAAAAGCTCTTTAAACTACTCAGCATATTCATGATTTGCTATTTATAAATTACACTCATTGAAAGGCTAAAATGACAAATAAATAGAACACTGAAAGTTGTGGGGATTTTTTTTTAAGAAATTTGCCTTGTCCTCTTCCAAAAAGAACAAAGGTAGGACACTTCCAGTTACCCTTGGGGTCACTGAAAGCTGAGCCTTGAGACCTCTAAGACCCTGAGCAATGAGCTGGCTAATTCTTTTTATTATTATTGTTGTTATTTTTCAGAATATCTTCTGTGAGTTCATAAACTAAGAAAGACTTTAAATTGTACTTCCTCTAAGATAAATAAAAATGAAGGGTTATATTACGTTTTGTCTGCCCTTTTGTTCCATAATACGAATTATCAGACATTTCCGTTTATCATGATTTAATTCACACGTCAATTCCATAGAACCATGCAATCCCATAAAATTGTATCAAATGCCTTTGAAAATATTCAGCATGCAAGTTCAGTCTGTTTTTTCGCCTGAGCACATTTACAGTATGTAATTCACCCATGTTCCTAGATCTCCACATTAGATGTTAATTTGTATTTCTGAGTAGCTTTAGAAAAGGTTATGAAATAGCTGACAGCTTTTGTTTGGCTCTTTTCCCATCAGAAGCTAATCACTTACAGAGTAGTCCTGTGCACTGCTGTTGGGAATGGCAGCAGAGGGGAGCAAGTGGTATTTGTACAAATGAATATGTGCACATCTATTTATTTTAAAAGCAAAGCAAAAGCTTCTACTCTAAAGAACACATTGTTGCCTATTGTTTAAATTATCCATAAATGTAGATTATGACAAGCAGGATAAATTATGAAATTTATCAGGATATAAAGTTACCATTCCTACTTAAATAATCACTCAATAGTTGACTCAAAATACTCTTCCTGATATGAAACAGCTGAGAAATGGAATTAGTCACTAGTATGTTTGAAAGCAAGTGTGTCTACTCTGATTCTCAGAGTACCTGGGGATTAATCTGCAGACATGAGTTTTGGAAAAGGTAATGGTGGATATGGAGAATACCTCCCCCAGATCTCCTAGCTTCAGCTTAATTTCTCTTCTCTGTTAGTCTCTACAGATAATTTATGAATATGACATATGAAAAAATAATGAGATATATCAGTGTTGTGGAATGCATTCACTTTCCTAGTGTCAGATCATAAGAATATGCTATCTTTTAACTTTTGTGTTGGGCTTTAGATGTTTCATAGTCTTGCATGTGATTAGTAAAGAGTCAATGCCAGGATGTTGGGGAATATAGAACAAAGCCAAGGGAGTATGGATTGAGGAAATCCAATGATCCCATACATGACCACTTGATCAATAGGAAACTCAGATTTGGGAATGGAAATACAGTCCAGATTACATAACAAGGAAAGAAAATTATGGAAGAAGGCACCAGTTCCTTAATAGACAGGTCTTTTTTTATAGGTAAAACTATTTTTTATCTTTTATTGAAATAGGAACATCTATATGATTCAAATTTCTTTTTTTAAACATTTTTTAAAGACAGAGTCTTTTTTAATTACTTTTATTATTTATTCAGTTGTGCATGTTTGCATGTGTGAGCGTGTGTATGTGTGTGTGTGTGTGTAGAACCACGGATGAATTCAGGAACCACCATGGATGCCTCCACCTCCTCCTTGTTTACTCTGCCCCGGGATTCATAAGCGGAGAATAAAGAATTCTGATATATGTCCTAGTATGTAGTCATTACAAATTACAGAACAATATTCATTTGGAAAACATTAAGCATAAGTCATTAAAAGTTGTGATGTGTTACCATGTCAACTTTACATTTGTATTTAAGACAACCACGTAAATATATACTTAATGTGTGTGTGTGTGTGTGTGTGTGTGTGTGTGTATAATTTCTTAAAAAGACATTTCAGATACAGTTTTTTATGATTATCTCTCAAGGTTGCCACAGTGAAGCCTGAAAGACTTGGGATATTTCACTCACTACTTCATGATTCCTATACTAATTTATTGTCCCCAGTGTATTATCATATAGTCACTAATTCTTCAGGGAAGGAGGTCGAGTGCATTCCTGAAGAAGGGTGCTCCTCAGTCATCTGATAAGAGGACTTCACCCCATGCTTCAGAAAAAAGAAGAGGTATATCTTGGTGACAACAAATGTTCCTCATTCCAATAAAGTAGAGAATTGTGGGAAAGATCTGGGATGCATTGCTATGGCTGTATCAGACAAGCTTAAATAGAGGCCCAGTATGGTCTTTTGTTTCTACTGTTAAATGACTAAGAAGCTAGAAATCTATAAAAATTCCCAACATTTGCTTATAAACTAAAAGATGAAATAAATAAACACATAATACAAAGTCCAATTCCATGACACTGATAATGAATGTTAATCCCCTAAAGGTTCACTCTGGGCTTAATTCAACTACTAATTCACCACAAATGTTCCCTGAGCTCAAGCCTTCAACTGTCAAGTTGACACCTGCATCTATGACAGGAATACTGTGACAGCCTTGCTATCTGGCTAGTGAGGTTTACCCCTCTCTCAGCAATTCTTATGGATATAATATGGCCACTTTCTTCAGTACCTAATGTTGGTATGAACTCTCCTGCCAAGCTGGACTATGAATTATGACTAAGAATCATAAGTTGACTGAGAATCATAAGCAAGAATAAAAGTTCCTTGTTACCCTAAGAAAAAAGAGAGACAATGCTGCGACACTTATGGAGTGACACTGCCTCAGGAAAATGAAAACAGGCAAAGTGGAATGTTTGGTCTAAAAGAAACAAAAAAACTTTGGAGAAGCTACTTTGGATAATTGCACTAAAGAGCAATTAGAGGTGAGTTTAATATTAATAAGACCTCTTTAAACTGAAAAGTTGCAGTGCTATTGTGATAGTTAATCCTGGATGTCAACTTGAACACACCTGGCATTAATACTAAGATGAGCTGTCAGACCACCTAAAGAGATTATCCAGATCAATACACTTACAATACTGATTGGAACCTCCAGTAACTGACCAGATAAAAGAAACCATATGAACAGAAGACTTGGAAAAGAAACTCTCCACTCCTTCAACTCTCCAGGAATCCTCCAGTCTTCATCCTTAACCCACTGGCCTACTGGACTGAGTAGCTCTGAGCCTCCAGGATGTTTGCAGTGATAGCCTGTCTCCAGCTTCAGCCACTACATGTCTGTGCCACTATTAAAAACTGTTTCTCCCCTCTGAAACCATAAGCTGACTAAATCTCCTTTTCTCCCCTAAATTGCTAGACTTTGGGCACTATCTCACAGCAACAGTTAAGAGAAACTATTACAATTATGCTTGAACAAGTTGTCATAAGTGATGTCCTGGGTGTATTTGGTATCCAGGTCCAAGGCTGTGCAAGGAAAAATGCAGATCAGATTTGCTGCACTGATAAAGACACCAAATAACATGAAAACTAGAAGCAAATGACTAAGTGGATAACAAGGAGCAATGTGAGTAAAAAAATGGAGACAACCAGGGATCAGCAGGTACCATGAGCAGGAGACACAAAAGCCTCAGCAGATGAGAGGAGTAAAATAAAGTTTTGTGTTACCAATTGAAATGATCACAAATATTTCTTGTTAGATTATGTTGATTTTTCTCATGGAAGCCATTTTACAATTATTATACAGGCATTTATGGAGAATATAGATACTTAGTTTATTTATATATATAGTGTCATATAACTGCTGTGGCAGTTGAGTCAGACATAATTTCAGATTATGAACAGCTGTACTTAGAGGTTAATCACTATCTAATGTTATTATTTGAAAGTTAGTTCACTCCCTTAGATCAAATTTCCATGATTTCACATACTAATTAGGTTACATTCTCTTCCTCTCCCTTTTCTACTCATCAAAATATTGCCTATACTATAATAACTGCCTAATCAAAGTCCCACCAAATTCATCTCTCAAAGACATTTATTTTATTTGTAATCTCCATGAAGCAAACTTGCAATATCTTTTGGCTCTTTCATAACTGTTCTCCATCCTTGCCTATCAAAATGCAAGAAGTCATGAGTCTGTATTGTAACCAGGAAGTCAGAAGTTCTCTCTCACTCTATAGTCTCTATATCTTGTTCCCAGGTCCATAACTTGTTACAGGATCAGATCTTCAGGTCTGTTAGGTATGTGCCAGTACATAAAAAAGTTAATTCTTAGTGCAGTTTAAGAAAACAAGGGGCTACAAAAAAGACCTACATGTATTTATTTGTTCTACTATTTTTTAATTACTCGCCTGAGTGAATTTCTAAGGCATTGCTCCATCTGGATGCATTGGAGTATGTTTCTATAAATTATAACATGGAAAGAAAAGTCTTGAACAATTCACAGGTGTAATCCAAGTTGAATGTGATAAAAACAAAGCAAAATAAAAGTGTATATTGTAATAAGAAGGGATTTTAGTGATGAAAACAAGTTTTATAATTCAAAATCATAGCTAAGTAAAATAGATACTTCAAAAGTAAAAATGTTTCACTATTTTCCATTATTTTCTGGAATATTCATTCTCTTGAATATGGAGGTGGCTTTATAACAAACTTGAGACCAGAATCCTCTATTGCAGTTCTGCTGTCCCAACTCGCTCATAGTTTGTGAACCAAGATGGTTGTCTTTGATCCTGCTCACATGACCACATCCACTTACTGGGAGAAGAAAGGAGAGGGAAAGGAACTCACTCCTGCTAAGATCATATATGCATATCTCATCGGTCAAAATTTATCCATTTCTAAAGAAAGAAAACGTAGTCTTGATTTTAAGAAGTCTTATGTGCAAAATAAAATCAGATTTTATTAAAAATTAATACATGTGGGGGCTGGAGAGGTGGCTCAGGGGTTAAGCCTCTGGCTTACAGAGGAAGGACCTGAGTTCGGATCCTAGACCCCACGTATAGACACCGGGCAGAATTGGGAGCGGCCTGCATTTCTAGTCCTGGTAGGGCGGAGCCTGTGAATCCCGGGGCAGAGTAAACAAGGAGGAGGTGGAGGTGGTCCATGGTGGTTCCCAAATTTGCCCGTGGTTCTACACATACACACACAACAACACACACACACACACACACACACACACACACACACGTGTAATTGAATAAATAAATAAATAAATAATTTTTAAAAATTAATACATGTGATAAAAAAAAAGTAATTGGGAATAAAAGCCAAAGTTTACCACTATTAGCAGTGAATCCAGAATTTTACAATATTTCTTTCTGTTAGATTGAGGCAATTAGTAGAAAAAATGTGCATTTGGTTATGAAGATAACAAAGATAACTGACTTCAAAACTATCTTTTTATTAGAAGTATTTTCCAATTCTAACTTTCTCCAAAGCAATGTAAAGAAATTAGAGTTGTTAAAGGTTCATAAATTTCTCAAATTCACTTAAGCATTAAGATCATGAGTCAAGTCTTTGATGTAACACTGAATAAAGCTTTTGGGATAGTGTTCACTGAAAAAAAAAAAAAAAACTAATGCACCATTAACACAAACCTGTATATGGCTGACCAACTTTGTGTTGCTTATCCAAATGTCATGAGAAGTTATAGATTTATAGATTCATAGGAGTAAAATATGGAGCTCATATTTATGTCTGACAATGTGTGTTCTGTGTGTACTTATGAAATCAAGTATAATAAAATGCTTCATTAAAATAGATAAATGGGAAAAAGAAAATTCAATAGGAAATGAATGCTATCAAAGAATAGAAGCAAAAGAACTTGATGGGTGACTAATAGTTTATGCAGCCTTTTATCATGAGTAATTAGTTCAGTTTAATGACTGAAGTGTCATTGAGTCCTCAGTATAGTTCATTAAATGATTATGATAATATATAGCAAATAAAAGCTCCCTTAAACAATTTCAATTCATAATAATACAAAATTCCTAAGCCATGAAAAAATATTCTTATGGACATAATCACTAACTCATTACCCAGAAGTTTAAAAGCAATGTCGTGAGGTCAGAAGTAGAGAGGCGGAGTATATGAATAGAGATGACGTATCTGCCAAGGTCTTAACTTCTCTTTCAATTATTTTAGTTCTATTGCTGTGGAGTTGTCTCTAAAGAATCTCAGAACCTCTTTTCTGCCCCAGACCTGGACCAGGACAGACTCCCTGCTCCTCAGGTAAACCCCCTACATCCTGCCCCAAGCCCCAGGTCATCTGCATGCTCCATAAGTAGCCAGCCTGCTTCTCTGGCACTGGGGAAGACCCTTAGGCCACGTCCCAGGTCCGATGTCATCTGCATGCCCCACTAGCCACTCTGCCTTTCTGCACATGACCCAGACCAGGGTGGGCTCCCTGCCTCTCAGAACTCAAGAGTCCAGAGAAAACCCAAGCAAAGCTCTAGGGGACCAACATCATTCATCTGGGGTCCTCTAAAATCATCCCATCATACAGGAGAGAATCTTCACATCCAGCTCTAAGATAAGTAAACCCCTTTATACCAGCTTGTTCCTCTCAATTATTAGTCACTGTAGTTTAATATTTCTATATAGCCACCCAAAAATCCATACAACTTCAGGGACTATACCATTCATCCTCACATATCACCAAGTGTACTACCATACTAATCTTCATTCCCTGTTTACTAAACCTGACTTAACTGATGTAGTAACAGTCTAATAGCCTCATCTAGGAAATAACACGAATACCAGACAAGCATACCCAAACTTTAAGGCAAACACTAGCAATAACTGCTCAAGTGTAGTAATACTGTCTAATTCAGTTCAGTCAAAAACACAGAAACAAAAAAAAGGTCATAAGAGATGAAATGAAAATGCCCAGGTCACAGCGCAAATCCATGAAAAACAAAAATCAAAATAACAAATCTCCTACCAAAAGAATTAACCCCATTATGATGATTAACTCCACCCAGAACAAACTTACAGAAAAAAGCCAAGAAAGCCATACCCAAGATAATAATTTTCAAAACCTGATCTTTACTATGATCAAAACAATGAAAGAGGAAATCTGGGAGGAGTTAAATAACTACATCAACCACTTTGAACAACAATCTTAGAACCTGTCTCCATGATGGGTTATATATAATTTTATGTAGTGTGGTTATCCTTCATAATCGCTAACTTAGCTATAGAAAAAAGAAATTGGGGATTGGAGAGATGGCTCAAGAGTTAATACTCTGCCTCCTAAGCACTGGGTCCTGAGTTCAGAGTTCATATTCTAGGTTCCATGCAAAAACACCAGGCAGAAAGGGCTGCTGCCTGCTGCCTGCACTTTCAGCACTAGTGGGTGGAGCCTGGGAAATCCCAGAGTTAAGCAAAAAGGAAAGGTAGAAGCAATCCAGAATGATTCCTGAAGTCCTTCACAGGGATACACAGTGCCCTCTCTCCTTCTCTCTCTCTCTCTCCCTCTCTCTCTATCTCTCTCTCTCTGTCTCACACACCCACACACACACACACACGTGCAAAATATATAAGTAAAAAGTAAATGAATAAAAAAGTAAATAGGGCTGGAGAGGTGGTTCAGGGGTTAAGCCTCCGCCTTGAAGGCGGAAGATCCTGAGTTCGGATCCCAGATCCCACGTATAGACGCCAGGCGGAAGCGGGGGCGGCCTGCGGTTCTGGTCCTGGTAGGGCGGAGCCTGTGAATCCCGGGGCAGAAGGAGGTGGAGGCGTCCATGGTGGTTCGCGAATTCGTCCGTGGTTCTACACACATACACACACACACACAGACACACACGCGCGCACAGTTGAATAGATAATAATAACAATAATAATAAAAAGTAAATAAATAATTTTAAAAGAAAAAAAAGTGGAAAATGACTATTTTTTTCAAATTTAAAAATTATTCAGTATGTACTCTTTTCCGGAATGAAATACAAACTCACTGCCTTCTTATTTGTCGTAGAATATTTTCTGCCTTGTCTCTCATTCTGCCCCTCATGCCCTATACGCCAACAATGTACCTATTTTTCACTCTCTTTATTCCTTCACAGAGGTCCAAATCAATTACCTAATATTAGCTAGATGGAGATTTCATTGTTCGAGATACCTCAGGGAGCACATATTGTCGTTGCTACAGAACATCCCACCCTACTTCACCAGATGGTTCAGATACTTGAACAAGAGATGATTATAGTTGCTTCACATTTGCATCACATGTATGCCAAGTGCTTGCTCCTAAAACACTTCGTTTATTAGTTGAGCACTCTTTAACCATTCCTTCATACTTTGCATTTTTTAATGTATTGTTTTTCCTATTGTTTCCCCAGTCTCTTACCCTATTCTCTTACCTAATTCTTATTGGTCCTTTAAGAAGTTTAATATTGACCTGATTCAGTTAAGATTGCATGGACCCTCTCTCTTCAAGATGGACTTAAGATTCATCTCTATGTGCAATTATGTCACAAATCAAATGTGATATACTTTAATCTTTATATTAACGTGGGTCGAATTTGTAAGTTCACCTGTAGATGAATGTTCTTAATGCCTCTACTCTTATATTTATCAGAAATCACCCATTTGAACATTTGACTTGCATTTCATGTAATGTAAATTGACATAATCTGGTTTCGATGTGATCTGAAAGTCAGTTGTTCAGTTTCCAAAAGCATTTAGAATCATTTTTGATTTGTAGATTTAAGGACAAAATTCTTCAGGAAAAAGAGCTCCATTCAAAATGTTCTTTTATTACTGTGAATGTATTATAAAAGAAAAAAGGGTATCAATTATTTAAACCAATGATGCAAATAAACATAAAATATCAAAAAGATTGAATGTATCACTATGTATGCCTCTATGTATGCAATGAGTTTCTGAATGAGGACTTCATATGTGCTATGGAAATCCGCTCTGATTTTAGAATGGTAATGTAAAGCATACTTACATGTTGGGCTCAAGATCACGTATGGATAAATTTATTGATCTTTGACATGATATGAAAGAGATGTCTCCATTGTAAATGAAGTTAATCTCTGGAAGCTTGAATATAAATAAATGTATTTATGTCTTAGAACTTGAAAACATTCTTGATGCATACTAAATATCCTAAATCAATGTCAATGTATAACACCCAAAGCACAAATTCTTGCTAATTCTAGAATACTATTGTTCTATTGGCAATAAGTCAAGTTGGTAATGGTGTCCTTGTGATGTATAATCTCTTAATTTACAAATTGGAAGGTCACAAGAGTTTTATGTGTGTGCATTTGTAAGTAGTGTACATGTATACATGTATCTGTTTTTGCATGTCTGCAAACACACATGTGTGCATGTGTGGGCTTATGCATGGTCACATCCAGTGTCTTCATCTATCACTCTCCCATCATTTGCTGAAGCAATGTTTCTTGCTGAACCTGTAGTTTTGTAATTGAGCTATCCAGTCAACATTTGCCTGGTATCGGTCTGCTCTCTAAGCACTGGAATTGCAGGTAGGATTCATGTCCAGCCTGGTTTTATATGGGTACTGAAAATCTGAACTCCAGTGTTTGCCCATGAACCAGCCCAGCATGCAATACAGAGCTTTTTAACGACATATCAATTCTTTGATGCTCACTATTCTTGTGAAAAAAAGAATGCATGGTCTTTCAGAGTTGCAACTCCTCTTTCACTTCATCCCTATTATGTTAGCTGTCTGATATAGTTTCCTTGTAAGAATGATTCCTAAGAATAGTTTGAATCTGAAGCAGGTTTTTGTTGAGCTTAATAGCCATCAGCGAGGTACTGGAAGTTTCTTCATGAAAGTCAAAACCACACTTTAAAAGAAACAAGTGCCATGAACTGACATCAACACAAGAGGCAAAATTCTTTCAGGAAGCATTTTCAAGGTTCTAGCTTGCTACTTGCTTTTATGGGCTTAAGCACAAGCTTGACATCATGTGAATGCAGTTTACTGCGTTTAATTACTATCATTATTATTATTATAGATCTAGGAATAATTATCTCTTCCTACTGTCTCATTATGTTTTGATCAATTCACATAATAAAAGTTTACTGTAAATTTAAGGTTAGGTAACATTCAAGAAAACATATAATTATGAAATATATAATCATATACAATCTAAACAGCTGAACACTTTCCAACATTTCTAACAATTAAATGTTTAGAAAGTAAAGAATTTGCTGCTTTTAATGGCTTAGGTGCAAATCTCTAGGCAATAGCTAAAGAAGTCTTTATTTGTTGGCCTAAAATTACTTCACTTCTGTTATACTAATAACATCTAGGTCTCTCAAATTTCTCCTGGCAAAAAAGTCTTCCCAGCTTTATTAATGATTCACATGGCAGTTTCTGAAGAGACAAGTCCCACAGAGAAGGAACACTTGATTAATGACCTGGAAGCACTTTTCCTTTTCAGCTGATTAAATAAAATTGACTGGATTTTTACATTTTTATAATAAAATGACCTGCAGGGCTGAGATGACACAGTGAAAGCAGCATGTTCACTCTTCAGCAGATTTTTATTTTGTCACTTGTAAAAATGAAAGGGCTAACCGCCCGAGCAGAAAAATGCACTTTATCATCGTCCACGGCTGCCATGCTGATAAACGCTGCATACAAATAGAAAAACATGGAGGAGAGCAGTGTTGACAGTCAGCACGATTGTGTCTAATGAGAACCAAAGTCTTATTATTCTTGGCAAAAATGATATCATTAAATTATTATTTTTAAAGGATATCCCTCGAATTAAAAGTAGGAAAGAGAAGTGATTCTCCCTAGCACCTGTAATCCTCAGAGATATGTAATATATCCCTGAACAGGATGACAGAGTATCATGACTGCAATGCTTTCAGGCTTCTAGGGCAGGATTCTCGCTGAGATCTATGTTCTCTTCCTATTTTCACATCAACATACTCACTGATGGTTTTGGCAAAAGTATAAAATAAGAAGAGCTATTTCTTCTTTCATTAAGCACCACTTTTCTTTCTCCCTGTTCTCTTCAGTGTGTTCATGAGAGAGGATGGACCGTCCTTAGTTCTCCTTGCTATTGGCTTCATGCACTAGTCTTCTCCCCAAAGTGGTTGCTTTATTTCCCTTTCCTTCTGCAGTCCATAACCATTGCTAGATTTTCAGAGATGCTACCTGATCTCAAGCCCAACCCTTAAAGTGATTTCCTTGAAGAGAAAGTTCAGAGAACACTCAGTGGAGTAATTATTTTCTGGGGCAGAAGTCATTTCAGAGTAGACAACCTCTTCAAAGGTGTGCACTGTTTGAACTTAAAATTTGAGTCATGTTCTCAATAGAAAAAAACACATCTGGGTATATTCAGAATCTTCAAAATACTTTCAAACATGACAAGAGATTGGAAGATGTCCAATAGAAATCAAGCTGAACTACATCTTCTCTTGAGAGCCCTTGCCAATGAACTTCGGTATTTTGCCTTTATTTCATCACTTGCTTTCTATTTTTCTCATTTCTATTACCTTCCTCACTCCTGGAACCAGAAGGCATTTGAATATGTGGGTCCTGGCCAAGACCTAGGTCTCTTCCTGACCTATAAAATATTTTGCCATCATTCTCAGTTTTCCTCTCTCTCTCTCTACCTCTCTCTCTCTCTCTCTCTCTCTCTCTCTCTCTCTCTCCCTCTCCCTCTCCACATATATAAAGTTGGCATATATATATATATATATATATATATATATATATATAAAATTTTTAGTACAATGGGATAATTTCTAGTAAGAATGGTGAGTAGGTAGCTTGGAGAAACAAGATAATTGTTTTATGTGAGAGAAAATGTGACTGCTCTACAGTCACAGAAATTCTCTGTTTTCCTAACTGGATTATACTCCTGAAATTCAAGTCGATCGACTAAACATGTAAATCATTTTAAATTTGGACACTATTAAACTCAAATATTTCTAGTATTAAGTAATATATTCATTTCTATTTATTTTGTCACATTTCAGAAAATAATATAGGTACTACTGTATTTCACAAGAGCAATGAGAAAATGATCATTTATGTAACAGAAAGTACTATCTGTTGACCTTGAGTTGAACAAATGTTATTTAATAAAATCCACCATACTCTCATACTAAGACAATCACACTGCTCCTCACAAGTATTTCACTTTATTTACTCTATGAAAATCTAAGAAGATACACTGCTATAAATTGTCTTGAGGTTGTTCTCTGGGACTTGAGAAAATGAGCTCCCTTATTGCTTTTATATGATTATACTAATGAATAATGATGTAGTCAACTTGTTTATTCTTGTTTATGATGCAAAAATATGAATAATGCAATAATTCAGTACAAGTAATAGCATATCTCCATGTGATTTTCTTCCTGTTGTTACTACTTAACATTTTGTACACATATTAATTCCACCAGATTAACATGAATAGGATAACAGAGATTTTGGTCTCTAGTAACTGCATATCTATTCCTTGAAAGATATTGACAAATACTCAACTCTCACTTGTCATTTGTTTCTTATTGAAGACAGACAGTGACTAATACCTTTGTACTTTCCAATCAGGAAGTATGTTTATTAGGAATATTTAGCATTCATTGCCTATGTAAGCATTCATTATTACAGACAACATACAGAATTCATCAAAATAATATCTATTTACAAGTAGCAAAGAGATGGAAAGAAGTGCCTTAACATCTGTTCTTGAGGCAGTTAGCATTTATATTTATAGAATTCTTTTAACTTCTTTATTTAGAATATAACCTCATAGCTCTCAAGCTTTGATATATAAAAAATGTATCTGTGTCCATGCTACATCCCTGCTTTCCTGAAAATCTTTTTTTGTAAAATCCTTAGAATATATGCAACCTTTCAATATTATATATAACTCTTCAATATTATATATAACACATATAAACTCTTAGTATAGTTGCTTCTAAATTTCCCAAGGTAACAAAAGATTGTTCTATTTCTGTTCATTGCAATATCAGTTTTTGCTGTTTTGAGTTACATAATGATTTCAGCTTTGAAGTTAAAGGTCAGTGTCGGGGCAAGGAGCACTTTATTACGAAGCTGGAAATATAAAGAAGTGTGAATAAAACTGTTCATGACTCTCCAAGTCTCTGTGAGGCAGAACTTAAGCATGTAGTTGAAGGATGTCTAATGCACATTCATTTCAGCAGGCCATTATAAATGCCACACAAGTCTCCATAGCATGCAATAAGGCTGGCGACACGAGACACACAGTGCAGTGCCTGTAACAAAGCTGTGAGATAATTGCATTTACATGGAGATCTCTGAGGAGCACAGAGCCCTTTATGGGTTTCCTTCTGACTCTGGCTGTGAAATTCCCAAATGTGTTACGCCAAATTACAAAGGGATATATTATATCCCAACTTGTATGGCTGGAACGTGAGACTAAAGGAAAGGTCAGACTCTAACTAAAAGTGCCAGACAACGCTTAGACCTGTTCATTCTACATGACAAGTTCATGTCATTGCAATTTTACTCTTTCTTTGAGAGTGCCCTGTGCCATGTAGACACCCAGGGAGGCCAAGGGAAGCAATTTCATGCACCTTTTACTTTCAAGTTTACTGGCTCTCACGCAGAGTTCAGAAGTTCAAATTGATGTCATAAGAAGAAGTTAAAAGGTTAGTCATCTATGGGCAGAAATATCATGAACTCGAAGCACGTACAATAATTTCACCTTCCATGTGTTGCAGGGATGGGGAAAGAAACTCTAGAAGAACTCGAGGCACATTTTCTCATTTTTATTTTACATGAAGTTTCAAAGGAGAGAGTGGGAAGTGGATATGGGGAAAATGAGAAAATGGACCTCATTTTAACCTCCGAAGGTTGGATCTGTGACTTGAAACAATCTTTTATTGATGACAAAAACACTTTCACCCAAATATGATTAAAAGTGTTGAGTTTTACTGGTCAAATCCAGTTTTAAGTACTTTACATATGCAAATTTTTACTTGTTAGCATAGGGAAAGCAGCTAAACTCAAGAAAAGTTCTGATTCATCACAATTTCCTGCTTTTTGTTTAAATGTTTTTGCTTCTTTTTATTTTATAACTTAGTCTTGGAACACAGGATCTTTACGCAGAATAGGCAAGTACCGTACCTTTGAGTTTCATCCTCAGCCAACACTTTCATATGCTAAACATTGAAAACATTAATAATGCTCTGTTGTTAATCTTAAATTAAGATATATAAAAATTTCTAATATCCATTCGTCAACTGTTGGGCATTTGAGTTGATTCCATGACTTTGCTATTGTAAATAGTGCTGTAATGAGCATGGTTGTACTCATGTCATAGGAGTTCTAGAGGATGGGAGGGAGAAGGTAGGAATCACCAAGACAGGAGGAGAGAAGGAATAGGGGTGAGAGAGGGGGGAAGAATAGGAAGAGAGAGAGAGTGTCATGGGGGGGTGGAATAACAGGGGGAAGGGAAGGGGAGGGAGAAGAAGAGCTTGTATAATTAGGCAAAAAAAGTAATAAAAATCCTAATAACTCAAAATCTGAAATCATGATAATGCCATTAACTTTAACTTACATATAGTACTATCTTCAACCTCAGGTTTACTTATTGCTGTGTAAATATGTTTATTTCAAAATTTATAGCAAAACACTTGTCAGATCTTCTTTCAGTAGAGAATTCCATTAATATATCAACTATATTTTCAGAACTGAAAATATAAGATGAACATATGCTGTATCACCAAGCCCAAATACTCTTATTGGTATTTGCATAGCTATGAGGAATAAACTATGATGATTTGGAACAAGACATACAGTAAGTTGTTCAACTAGAGCCGTCCCTTGTCTTTGAATCTTCAACCATGGTTATGGAATGTAAAGTGAAATTGTTCACTTTCCTGAAAAATCTTTCCTGAAACTTGAATGGGTTTTAAGACTCTCTTAACATTCCATGGAGAGAGACAGAAAGAGAGAGAGAGAGAGAGAGAGAGAGAGAGAGAGGTGATAGGAGGTATATCATTCCTTGAGGTTTTCAGGAAAATTCCTGCTGAAACAGTACCAGTACTACACAGTATTTTAGTGGCAGCACACTCTAGCAAGACTGAGCTCCACCCAGGAGATGGGAGATGTGTGAGTTAGTCTCTGGTTGTGATTGTGAAATTGTTTGACCCAAGGCATGCCCCTTAATCTCTTCACTTCTCAGTTTTCTCAACTATAAAATAGGGGAAAATAATATCCCACACCTGCATTTTTTAATCTCATGTTTTTATGAAATGAGAACTTGTAAGGAAACTCTTTCTACTAAGATGTTCTGCAAATGTTCAACTATGAGAGTTCATCTTCCCTGCACTTTGCTGTACCCTTCTCCTCCTTACCTCTATCCTTGTCACAAGCTCACCATGAAAGAATTCAGCCTTCATAGTGAATTTCCCTATTTAACTCTATGAGTAATGCTATTACCACATAGGATACTCAATATTTTTTCATCATTTGCATTTTTGATATATAGTTAATGTTACTAAGCTCATATTTCTCTGGTGAACTTTTGTCTACTACCCAAGGCTAGTTTTCATTCACTGGCTGGGTGAAATCCAAAGACACAAATATTACATGAGGTCACTATGAACCTTTGTTGAGTTCACTTTATTGAATTATTACTTTTTTTGCCCAGTTGTACAAGTTCATTGGGTATCTCCCCTTCTTCTTCCCTCCCCTCCCTTCTCTCCTGTTGTCCCCCATTCCATTCCCTCCTTTCCCAATCTCTCATCCCTTTTCCTTCCCTCCTCTTCTCTTGGTGCTTCCTGCTTTCTCTCTCTCATCTTCCAGAGCATCTGTTTATATGGACACTGAATTTCCCTCTGATTCATCTTCACTAGTGAGCCCAGAGCCCCTTCTTGGGCTGCCCACTAATATGGGAACTCTATTATGATTGTTTAACCCGTGGCCTCTAAGATCCTACTCCCTGAAGTCTTCTCCCCTGTGATCCCTTCTATACTTTGGAGGGCTGTTGACATGTCAGCCATTGTGCCGGTCAGACAAGGTCCAATCACATCGTGGCTATATCCTGGCTGCTGCACCCTTGACTTGTGTGACATATCTTGTATATGGTTGCTCCTCCCCATCTTTAGACTCTTCAATCTTGCTGCCCCTTCTTCCACAATGTTCCCTGGAACTCCTTTTAGTGTTTAAGACAGCATTTATCATAATAAAATATACTTGTTCATTTACTTTAATCTGGATCACTAGCCCACCAGTCCTCTTTCTCTGCTCCTCTTCAGCTAACTCTCAACTGTAGAACAGAACTTCATACATGGTATACAAAAAGAAAAGTGCTTTTTGACTAAGAAAATTTTATATAAACTTTTTAAAAATCTATTGCAATTTCCTTAGGAAATTAATTTTTTTATAATTTGGTTATATAAGAAATAATGTGTGCTACTAGTGAGCATTATTTTTCCAGTAGATAAAATCTTGTGTGTTTTGTTTCAAATATTTTTAACATCATTTAAAAATCGGTTTGCCTAATGTTATTTTCCAAAACATGAATATCTTATTTACTTTTTATTGATTGCAGAATTTTTGATATATAGTTATTTTGTTCAAACCATTATTCTTAACCCATTGCAAAATACATAGTAGGTAAATTCATATTTAAATAAAAAGAAATTCAGCATCACATCAAAATTTAAAGCTAGGAATAAAAGGATATTATTTATTTTGATCATTTTATTGTGGTTAAATCAGTCTAGTGCAGTATAGTCTTTATGTCTTCTTTTAGGAACCTTTAATCCATAAGGAGTCATAACATTACAATTTGTGTCAGAGAGCAGCTTTGCTCCTAATCATCTGCTTTCTAGAGTCCAACTTAATCCCCTCTATAACTATTCTATCAAAAATGACTGGAGGAAATAATGGCGACTCTCTGTAGCAGGAATAGGATGGTTGAAACTATCTAGACATAAGGTTTTTCACTGTTCATGAATGAAATTTGTCTTGTGTAACACCTGCAAGTTTCTCCCACAGAAAATTTGGTTTGGGGGCCAGATTATTGTCTGGGACTTTTATTCAGACCATGTCTACTGCAATTATATTGATTATATTCGTTGTTAACCTTCATCATTAACCATTGTTGTAGTTATCCTGCATGGTAGCTGATAAAATCAAGACAATTTAAGAAACAAGAGGCTTCTTCATTTTCTTTTATGATAGTCTCCTTACAGTTTCTTGTACAGCTTGGCAGAAGAGCCCACACCAACAAAGGCCAAGGAAACTAACCATACCTTATCCACATAATGGCTGAAAGAGGGACAATCCCCAATTACCAGCATGTCTGACCAAGTATACAGAAGGATGCCAACTTTCTCAACCAGATCTTTATTCACCTGTCCAAGGCCTAGCCCCATCCACTTTGGGATAGGCCTTCCTCATTAACTATACAACCTAGACAGGTTCCCTCTGGGCCTAACTCAACTACTAATTATCAGCAAATGTGCCCGGAGCTTGACAACTACATCTAACTATGGCAACCATCACAGTGCCTTCTGGCATACATAACTTAATGTTAAGAAAAGTGACGAACACAAACACATATGAGATCTAGAATTCTTGGGGTATTTTAATTTGTTATAGAAATATTGAGACCTTCTATTGCCAGACAAAAAAAATTCATTTTAATTTCTATTGAGATAATTTAAAACAATCTTCATTTCAATATAATCTGTGGCACTTTGGGGCACAGATTAGGCATCACGTTCTGCAAACTGGTGTATCTTCTTTTTTTATCATTCTCAACATTATTTCTAAACCCCTAATAATACTGATCTCAAAATCGTAACTTCTCCATTTTTGTCTTTGAGGATATTTGTACATTGCTTGTTGACCAGGGAAACTGTGATTGACATCCAAGGCAAGAACTTATACAGTATATCTCATTTCAAGAACTATTTATGTTTTATAAAAAAAAAGTATTTGTAGGGTAGGGGAAGAATTGTGCAGAAATGTGAGTTCTATGCCTGATGGTTGGTGCAGCTTCTCTAGTTAATGGTCTAGATATGCATTTCAGTTATTAATATTGCTGGGTGCAAAAAGCTAAGTCTAGATGCTGTAAGTATGTTATAACTAGCAAAATAATCTCTGTAAATGCTCTGTGAGTTTTTAGGAAAGATTTCTGAGGGGGGAAGCTTTGTTGATCCACCTCTTGGAGCTAGTACTTTTAACCAAAGTGGTACTAAGGAGGAAGAGAGCAGAAGGATGGGCTATACTAGTATCTCCAGATCTAGAAGATAGTTTTCAATTATCACCATAGGTCTATATATGCATTTTTCGTAAAGCACTTGTGTTCATTATGGTAAAAGTTGATTCCACATCTAAGGTTTGAAGATTAGTGAAATATCTAATTTGTAAATGTGTGTTACAATCAACAGAAGAGATCCTTTTTGTACATTGCCTGTGTACAGCATGAGACATGTGCATTGGACTGGCAGCAGAGTCAGAAGACACTCACAGGAAGGGGGCGGCACAGGTGTTCAGCCAGGTTTGGATGAAAACCTTGATTTTGCATTTTCTGGATACACTGCAGGAGCACATTAATTAATCAGGAACATTACTTCTTGCTAAGATCTTAGCATAGATCAAATGATACACGTAGAACACCATACAATGTAGGCTGTTTTATGTATGGCCTTAAATTGAACATTAAGTGAATGTAGAGTTTTAATTGTAACTTTGCCAATACTTTTTTCTAAAGGCCTGTTGCCATTTTTGTCTTCTGTGTTGCCAAGGAAGACAGGATTGCAATTTTATGTGGCAGATTGAGATGTTATGGGATATTCTTGGTTATCAAAGACTTGTGTAGTCTGGGATTTTGAGTTGGTGAATGTTCATGATGTGTGGGAACACACGCGACACACAGCACAAACTGCTACCTAATGGAATGTTGTGTGCAAATGTACAGCTCAGTTTGTGACTATATGACTTTGCTCTTTACTGCTTATGTTTGTTTCCTGTAATGCACATGTGAGAAAAGTAAAAGATTTTTTAAACTTTTTTAAAAAGTATGATGACAAAGGATAGGTGATGAATTGTAACTTTAAGAGATTATTAAACAGAATTAAAGTTTATCTTGTCTCAGACAAATTTCCACTTATCTTCATTCTTTCAACAGATGTCTTTGCATCTATCACAAAAAAAAAATACAAATGATATCTTTCTTCATGGAGAGTACAATCCAGAGAAAGACAAAAAATTGCATAGTGAGTATAAGATTATAACATGACATGAGAGAAAATGGTAGAAATTTGACTTTCAGAGAAAGACTAAAGAAAGTGACCTTAAAGAATTAACTTTTGAGATAGTAAGGGAAAGATAAACAAAATTTATTAAATTATGGAATTTACAAAGAGCCGTTCTTTGTAAAGGTAATCAAACGGGCCTAGAAAAGCCCAGGCTGGTTGGTGGAGAAGAAAAGAAAAAAGAAACACAACCCAAAATAAATTTGCAAAGAAAGAGATAAAGCACCAATTGCTAATATCTTGTAGGCTGATTCATTCTAAAGTTCTGTGTTTATCTTGGGGATTACAGGAATCATCTGAAGACTACAACACAGGGAAAAGGAAGAAAATATAAAGGACATGCAGTCATTTAACTTTTCTCTTGCTAGATCCTCTATGAAAAGAACAGATTAAATGACAGATGGCA
This sequence comes from Typhlomys cinereus, assembly GCA_023101885.1. Taxonomy (NCBI): domain Eukaryota; kingdom Metazoa; phylum Chordata; class Mammalia; order Rodentia; family Platacanthomyidae; genus Typhlomys; species Typhlomys cinereus. The sequence goes on from JALPQD010000106.1 coordinate 4,285,186, forward strand.
TATGTAAGGTGGAACAATTGGCCAGCTTTTGCAATTTCCAGAAGAATGATAGCTGTAGCATATATTATCAAAGGAGTAGTGAAATGAACAAATTTAAGAGATGTCTAGATTAATTTATCAAGTCTTGGAAATGGAGGGAGAATGCATATATTTTACGGAAAGTTTTGAAAAGACACGGGTTTCTGATTTAAATTATTATACTGAAGTTTCATTTCCTGAGATAGAGAACACTGGGAGAAGAACCAGATTTCAGGAAAAGAGACCACAAATGTAAGCAGAAATAATACAAAAGTTGTGATAGTCTATTAAGTACTTAATTAAGCATAGGTATTTCATTATACTGTAGCAGCCTGCATGCAAATTACTAACCAAAAAAAACCCCAAAATATCAAAAATTGGTGACAAAGGCATTTTACTATAAATTAAATCAAAATGTACATTCATGTAGTAGATGATTTGAAAAAATGGAAGGAAAAAGAGACTTTAAAGACAAAGATTTATTGGAGATTAATTCTTGCTTTCCCTTTGGACTAGAATTATCTTAGGGCTCCTAAAGTGCTTTATTGGATAGTAGCCAATCTAAATTTGAGTAAATTAAAATTCAAAATTATCTTAAGCTTAGGGTGATATTTGAAACTCAGGACACAAAAGTGACCAAGACTGAGAAGCTTGTCCTCTTGGCTGGACATGCAGAAGTGACCAATTCCTCCTCTGCTGCTTCTCCCTTGTAGCTCCTTTCCAGCATCAACCAATTAGAAGACACTGGCTGCCTTAGTTAAACATAAGCTCATGGAAACAAGTTCAAGCAAAATATGCTCGTGCCGCATGCTTGACAGAAATCCAGCAAATATATTCACGGTGTGATGTATTTGAAACTCATTTAATTTCTATGTTTTTGAATGAGAAATAATTTTTAACTACCATGGTTTGCAAGGAGTAGTGATGTCTCTGCCATGACAGTTACATTTCAATCTAGTTCGTGTTCAAAACCAAAAAAAATTGCAAAAAGAATGTAGATTCGTGAAGCCATAGTTATGACTCCAATTTTAATCTCTGCAATGTTTTTTTCTCCCGAACACATTTTTCTGAGATAATTTTTATGAAATGCCGACTCGTATTCCCTCTCTACAAGACTCAGCTTTCAAATCGTGATAATTTTAGCAGCTAACATTTGAATAATAAAAATTCTTCAAAAATATGTCTTGTGCTATATGTAATATCTACTTGGCTTATAAGAAAAGAGTTGAACATTTATAGGAGACATTGTGACATGTAGAACTCAAAATAACAGTGAATTTCTTTAAAAGTCTCTTCAGTGGAGGTGAATAAGCACAAAAGCATATATTTTAGTGGCAAATATATCCATATCCTCATCTTCTGATAAAAAATGTATATATTATTTAATTGAATTGTGTATTAAAACATTAAAGTTTATAAACATGTACCAAAAACATTAGTAATTAAACACTCTTTACTGTTGACTCAACATAACATCCCAGAAAAGACTAAGTTTAAATGAAAGACCATATAATTTTTTTATTATTTATTATTTATTCAATTGTGGGTATATGCATGTGTGCATGTGCATGTGTATGTGTGTGTGTGTAGAAGCACGGGCGAATTCGGGAACCACCATGGACTGCCTCCACCTCCTTGTTTACTCTGCCCCAGGATTCATAGGCTCTGCCCTACCAGGACCAGAAACACAGGCCGCCCCCGCTTCCGCCCAGCCTCTATAAGTGGGGTCTAGGATCTGAACTCAGGACCTTCTGCCTGCAAGGCAGAGGCTTAACTCCTGAGCCACCTCTCCAGCCCCCATATAATTGTTTTTAAAAAAGATTCAAAAATTGCATAAAAAGTAATTAAAAGATTAACTGAAAAAACAAATGGAGAGATCTAAGCAAACAAAGCAAGTGTACATTAAATAGTTCTATGAAGTAAAAAAAAATGGAGTAGCAAAAAGCAGACATTTAGCCAGATATATAACAAGCAAGTTAGAACTTGATGATCAGCCTTAGCAGATTAACATTTGCATTTCAGTTCAACGGTATAAAACACTGTATTAGCCTTATTAGGTGAAATGTTATTGCCCGCCCCCTGCCAAAACATAGAATTCCAGTAGACATCTAGTATAAAAATATACTCAATTATTTTTTAATTTTTGGAATAATATATATATATGTGTGTGTATGTGTATGTGTGTGTGTGTGTGTGTGTGTGTGTGTGTGTATGCAATACTCTTGAGTTTGCTTGTTGGCCCAAACAACCAAATATGCTTACTTTCAGTAAACGTTTTCTATACTTTGCTTAATATGACTCCTGGAACCTAGTTGATATAACAACAACAACAAAAAGAAAGAAAGCAAACAGGAACTGAACTCTGTAATATGCCATGTAATCCATCTGCTTTAAGTATCCTATCCTTTGTCATTGGCATTTTCTACCATCTTGCCTGATTTAATCATGGTGTTATGTGTGCCCAGACATTAAGACTTGAGAAACCCAAAGTTTATAGTCATGTCTAAATTAAAAAAAAATGAAGGAAAATTAGCTTAATCATGTATATGAATTTTGTGCTACTGCTATAAATATTTACCATCTTACTTAGTATTTTGAAAAAATCCAACTTCAGTCTGTTCTAATTCTATTGCTTATATATGTCAATAGCCTTCTGTATCTTCATCTCCATCTATTTATCTTTATTTTTACCATCTTTATCTACCTTTATCTCTTAGCTTGTGGCTATCATGACCCTCTACCTGGATGTCCTGAAGACATAGCCACTACTAAGATCCTTAACTTAGTCACTTTTACAAATGTTTGTCTGTAAGGCTCTACTGGCTCTAGTAGCAGGTAAGCATGCTTCTTTGAATAGCCCTTATTCATCCTACCACACGGCAAATAAGGGCATTGAATATCCTTCAATAGAAAACCTTTCCATGATGTAAAAACTTTGATCTTTTTTTTAAATGAATAATGACCCTTAACTTGTTCATCAATCCATGTGCATCTTTATAAGTCAGAATAACCTATTTGGTATTATCTTACTATAGAAAATGTAGGAATGGCTCCACAATCTTCAACATGTGTTAGATAATTACTTAGATTTTCCTGTTTTATTCTAATATTTTAGATTGTATTTTTTCTATGAACTTATGCAAATGGAAATGGTCATTTCTATACTTCTCTTCCTTTGTCCATTGCCTATCCTAGTGTGCTCACTAGACCAACAATGCCAGGAACAATGAAAACTTGTTAAATATATAAATTCTTAGAGCATGTTCAGAGTTGCTGAAGCAGAGCTCAGGGAATAGTACCATGAGGTTCTAGTAATTCTGGGTATCCTGAGGACCATCAGTCTTTCAAATAAAATAAATTTTCTTTCACTGTAGTAGCTCACAGCCCTCTCTACTCATGTTGCTCTGTCTTGACTATAATCACTGGGAGAATGGAAACAGTCTAGCTATAACCACCTTCCATATAATACTCCAGGACTCAAAGTAAACAAGAAATTCCTTACGTAAAGAATGGAATCTACACACTATTGTATGTCAGTAGCCATCAATTTTATCTGCTTTGGATGAAATTTTGCTTATTTATTCAAAATTATTTGCTTATTTTAGTTTCTTTAAGTTATCTATCCATCTCGGTTTGTGTATTTGATTAAAATAAAAAGGAACAAGTAACACTTAAGTAAATGAAGAAATTATATTATCAATTATACTCGTTTTTTTTAAAAATCCAACCATAGAACTAATTTTTAAAGAGAATAAGTTCTTAAATGATAACTTTCTAATAATTTATATTTAGGCATTTATTCAATTATAATTGAATGTTTAATAGTTTCATTAATTTAGACCATCATCTTTTAGCACATTCTGAAATTATTTCATGCAAACTATATCTAATATTTAAAAATGTGGAACTACAGTTGGATTAACTAACTGGACATATGTGACTCAGTTGCTATGTTCAATTATAGAATAAAACAGAACGCTGTAAAAATTGAACTCTGTTTCTGAGCATTATACTTAAGAATAAATTATGCTGGATAAACCTTATATTGTACAAATCACATTGCTTTTGCATATGAACTTGCAATTTAGCATCAGTCTTTGTATGAAGTATAAGACTTCCATAAATAATTTTAAAAAGTTGAACTCTAATCACTTAAGTAATAAGTCTTGAAGCTAAAAACCTGGAGCTAATGATTAATGTAGTAAAATATATGCTTAATGACAGCACTTGCATATCAAATAATACCAAATGTATATTCATGTTGAAAGGTTTTCTGTAAAAGTTTGATACTACTGTTAGAATTACATTGTTTGTCCTTTAAATGACTTTCTTTTGTTAAAGACTACACTGGCAGACAGTTGTAAGCAAGAGTAGTTGGAAATAATATCCCCTTTTCGTCAATTAAAAGGTGCTTTCTTTAGGCACAAGAAAAACCTTTGAAGTACTTCCGGTATTATCTTTTGACATGCCTATAATGATAAAATGATTACTTGGAAATAAATTATAAATATTGTATGAGCAAAAATATATCAAATGATGATTTGATATAACTTAAAAGATTCCATGTCACAAGCATATTTTACCAAGACATTATATAAACCCTTTAGCTTTTCAGATCTCTGAAGATCTCTATGGGTCATAAACTATCCAGACCTATAAGGGGACAAGCCAGAAATGCTAGAAAATTAGACAGCCTTAGGAGTAGCCTGAAACTGGCAGGCAAAAGTCTGCCTGTTGCACTTGAGAAGCATCCTGCACTCACATGATGAGCAACTCCAAAGGTTTGTCATTCATTCTCACAATGACTACTTGTTTGACCATTCCTTGTTCACGTCCTTTCTTTTCTTCACTACACCTCCAATTTCATCATTTTCCAAGAGGATTTTAAAGGAAATGTGTACCCTTATCCTTGTTTCTATGTCTTTCTTGAGAAAGACAACAAGGAAAAAAAGAGTATAACATTAATATAATCTGGGCCAGAAGGAAATCACAATTTTGAAGTTTAAAGTATGGTCTTTAAATGGTTCCATCTTCAGAACTGTGACACTATAAGGATAGGTAAAAGAAAAGAAAGATTAAGGAGAAAGGACTAGGGTATGACAACATTAGGGTGAAATTGAGCAAAAAATAAATTTCAGCTGAATATAAGAAAAATTGTTTCAATAAGCAAGTGCTTTGGACAATAAAATAAAAGAAAATGTTCTTGGCACTCTGGTGGAAGTCGCTTCAGGCATTTAATGCTAGATGCTACAGTGTGTCGTAAATAACAATGCCAAATGGCAATGGATGGACATGATGACCTAATAGATCTTTTCTGGCTCTAATGTCTATGATTGTATGATTCAATTCAAATACAGACATTTACTGTATCTGGAGTGTGTAATACACTTCAATTGTGAAGTGCTACAATTTCAATAGTAATACATTTGAAGTGACAGACATGTCATGTAAGCACCAAGTAGAGTTTGAAATGCTACCAAAAGCAAACCTTCCCTTTTGAATCCATTTGCGTATGCACTCCTAAATCTTTATTAAGCAGAAAGTAACAGTTATAATCAGTTGCAATTCATCAGCAAGATAACGTTAAATTTTTTAAACCTGTGAGTATTAAATTAGTTCAGAAAGAATGTAATGAAGTGGGCATTTCTAGTTTCCACTAGAATAATACTAGTCTGCACTGACACTAGTCTGCTCTAGACACTGATCAAAAGACATGCTGATTATTGCACTTTCAAGGGATGTCTGTCTATATCAGCATCAGATCACTGAACTGAGAAATCTACAGTGTCTGAAAGATGTTGCAACTGTGTTGTGATGTCTCTTATTTAGTGATACAACACATGCGGCTAACCTCTGAAATATGCCAGACATGTTACCACTCCTGTTTGGAAGAGGTAAGAAGTTACCTGGTAGTCCTCGCTTTGATTCCGCTCACAAATGCTTCCTTTTTTTTCTTCCATTTGTGAAATGAAATGCTTTATTTATAGATTGCTTTTTGATTACTATTGAAGATGAAAGGAAGAATTCAATTCAATGAGCTCCGTTTTCAGACACAGAGCTTCCCTGAGGGCAGCAGCATTTGCCAATCCAGACGTGAAGCCTGTGTGGAACCAGTGTCAGAGGAGCCAGGATATCAGAGTCGTAGGTTCAGAGCAGTGTCTCTACATTCATGCCACCCTGTTATAATCATGACTTGCCTCCATGTTACTTCTCAAGAGCTCTCAAAAGAAAAAAGAAATTAAAATCATTTCATACCTCCCAGATCATGAAGAATGGAGTTCTGCTCATAGATGTATTAATCTTTCCCTTGCATAAGACACTTCACTCTACAGAGAGAAGAAAGGCAAGAACTTCTGTTCAGTACAGGGACACTATGTGGTCTGCACTGAAGGTAGCATGTTATATACATAGACAGGCAGACATGAAATACCAAGTACATTTCAAAGTGAGGAACTGTGGCAGCAATAAAATATAACTGTAGATCTCTTCACATTCCTCCCATGGAGAAGTCAGGTGGGATTATGCCAGTCTTGGTCAATAGTATTGATTAGTCAGAATGTGACATGACCATTGCAAGTAATCCATAAAAGTTTATGCACTCTCCTTCGTAATTGCTGGAAAATTTGCTCATTTAATTTAATTCTGAGCCACTGCTCAAGAACTCTGACCATCTTAACCTGAGGTCTCAAATGCTATGAATCCCTAGGAAGCCACACAAGGACAAACATTGGGTCATACCCACACTGAGACCAGATACCATAGTGAAAAAAACTCCAGGTTACTCTAGTTTTTCATCATGTCAGTCTTTTGAACTGAGGACATAAACATTGTGAAAAGAAGTAATTCCATCATCATTAGACCCTTCAAAGATTCCAGGCTTGCACAATCCCTGGGCATCTTACAATGATTATTTTAACCCCTGAGTAAAGAAGTTTTCTGTGTAGTAATAGAATCTCAAGATCAGAAGAGAGATGGGAAGGAGAGGAGAAAAGAAAAACAGAATTAATAAAAGAAAAATAAGAAAAGAAAAACAGGGGGGCTGGAGAGATGGCTCAGGGGTTAATCCTCTGCCTTGCAGACGGAAGGTCCTGAGTTCTGATCCTAGACCCCATGTATAGATGCCAAGGCAGAAACGGGGGTGGCCTGCGTTTCTGGTCATGGTTGGGCGGAGTAAACTAGGAGGATGTAGAGGCGGTCCATGGCAGTTCCCGAATTCACCCGTGGTTCTATACACACACACACACACACACACACACACACACAAAAACACACACACACGCTCACAGACGCTCACACATGAACAATTGAATAAATAATAATAAAAATGTATAAAAAAGGAAAAGAAAATGAAGAGAGAGTGAAAAGGCAAGAATAGAAAGAGAATGGAGAAAAGAAATAAAACCCAAGTGTTAAGCAGCAGAAGAAAGAGTAACCTATCCAGGGGCATCTTCAAGACAGGCACGCTATCTATGTTCTAACATGTGGACCTATGTTTAACTACAAGCAACTCTGTGTTGGTGATGAACATTTTTTTCTGCTTAGTTGCATTGTCTTTGGAAAGAATGACTCAAATTTTATAGAGAGCTTATAAGTTAATTGAATAAAAATGGTCCTTCAAAAATGGAGCAAGGTTCTACCTTGTTCTATCTCTCATTACTTTGCTCTGGGGTTCTTCTTTCCATGGCCTGAAGTGCAGTCTGCTCCCAATGTTTTCACCCATCATTTTCAGTGAGATCTGGAAAACCAAACTCAGGCCCTTTGTTTATGAGGAAAGGCCTATAAACCTGAGCCATCTCCCCAGCCCGGATGACTCACTAACTTAGGCTATCAAAGACGAGCAAAAGGTAGCAAATCAGAGGAAAGGTAGGAGAAATAATCATTGAAAAGTCCAGGCAAGGAATGCATCAATTACATTGTAATTAGAACACCAAATTTAACTAGTCCATTTGTGTCTTAGTTTGAAATGTAAGCTGTTACCCACAGGCTAATGTGTTTGTTTTCTTAGCTCTTGTCCGTGTTTGGAAAGGTGAAGACAACTTTAGAAGGTGGAGCCTTGCTGAAGGAAGCCATGTCATAGGGGGTAGAACTTGAGATGCATTAGCCTCACCCAACTTCTGCTAGTAGTTCCACTCTCGCAGTCTTGCAATTTATTCTCCTCAGTCTCCATGATGGACATGACTTAGGCTGCCTCCAGCTTTTGCCAGCCAGCCATGCCTTTTCCACCATAATGGACTGAATCTTCCCTCTGGAACCATAAGCTACCTAAGTCTCCCTTTCTCTCCTTAAGTTGGTTGAGTGCTGTCTCCCAACAGCACAAAGAGTAACTGGTACAATTTGTTACCATCAAAGTCTCATATGCTCCATCTGGATCACAGGCTAAAACACATGTCACAGGAAGGCTATTTGGAGGGAGAGATGGAGTACAGGCAGAGTGTCCCAGAGAGATGGGGAAAAGGACAGGAAGTATCCACCAAATTTTGAAAGTATGTGTAAAAATAAATGCCAGAGCATATACACTGCTTTGCATCTCTGATGCAAGATTTTATTAATTTATTTTTTGGTCCAGGTTCTTGTGTTCTAACTGAATATTTGAATTAAACCACATGTAGAGGATTAAGGTAGGATTTATTAAGCAAGAAAAAGAAAGGAACTCCTGGACAAGGAATCCATGAGGGGAAAGAGAGCCTTCTGCTGGCTGGAAAGGTCAGAGGTCTTTCTGAGGTTAGATAGGCCTGGGAAAAGTGACTTTTCTTTCTTGGTTATTATTATTATTATCATTATTATTATCATCATCATTATTATTATTATTAATTATTGGTTTTCCCAATGTCTGATTGGTCTGTTCACATTGGAGCTGAACTACTGACTGAGGAATTTAACTCATCTGCATTCATAAACAGAAGGTTGGGAGGAGTTGGTGGCCTTATCTCTGACAGGGTGTGTTCCTATATGATATTCCCAGCAGTAGGGGATGATCTTCAAGGACCTTTTCTACCTGGCTACTCTGATCTAAAACTGTCTTTAAAGAAACTATTCTAGCGAAAATTTCTATTCTAGCTAAAATTACTATTCTACCTCCCTAAATTTTATCCTAATAAGAAAATAAAAAGGAAGCATAAGTGTCTTAACACAACATTTTTTCTACTGCCAATAGATATTAATGGGCAGAAAACTAGATTTTTTCAAAACTACTTAGGAGAATTTACAACAAAAACATTTATTTAAAAATTAGTTGGAAACCCCAAGAAAGTTTTCATATTATATTTTATGGAAACCGGGTTGAGATATCATGATCCACCCAAAAGAAATTCAGAAATCTTCTGTTGTGGGATGACTAACTCATTGTTGCAGAGTTCTTGTGTTCGGAGTAAAAGATTGAAACCAGAACCTTAAAGGACTAAGATAGAGTTTATTAGAGGAGAGAAAGAACACAACTCACAAACTCCACATATAGAGTGCCATGAGGAGCAGGTGCCAAAGATGGCTGCCAAGGTGAAGTATATTTATGCCTTTAGCTAAACAGGGAAAAATGGCTTTTCCTCATTGGTTGGCTCACATTAAGGCCCAACCCAGTTGATCTTGGGCCCAACCTAGTTGATCTTGTGCCCACCCCAAGTTAGGGTTTATCTGTAAAGGGGAGCTGATCTCCATATCCTTTCATAAGCAAAGGGTTGGGGAAAGCTGGCTAAAAGCGTGTTCTTCAGGGTAATCCCAGCAGTGGGGGATAACTTTCCATGACATTCAGAGACCATCCCAGCACGACTGCTCTAAACCTGCCTTATATCCAAAGTATGTAAATTAATGTTTAGCTTCAAGCATTCTAAAGAAAAAAAAAAGAAAAAAGAAAAATCTCCTAAATATTTAAGAATCTATAATTGCCTCCTCCAATTATGGTTTTCCTAACCTTTTCCATAAAATAATCACATCTAACTGCAAGGTTGGGTTCCTTATTTCAATCACTTATTCAGTTTTAGCTTTCTCACCTATTCTATATTAATATTGTGTGTTTATCTCTCTCCATAAAGGTGTTTGGTATTGTTCTTTATGTTTGCAAAATAAGCATAGAATATATATCTTTGTCCCAAAGTATTTAATCTTCCATTAACATTTTTAAATAATTGAATTTATCTTATAATTATGCAATTTCTTGATCTTCTTCTCAATGAAAATTGTCAAATTGGCAAGGGTTTAAACAATTGTAATAGAGTCCCCATCCTAACAGGGAGCCCAAGAAGGGGCTCTGGGCTATGTTACTGAGTCCTGAACCCTCACTAGCGTGGAGGACTCAGAGGGAGGTTTGGCATTCACACAAAAGGATGCTCCAGGGGATGGGAGGGAGGAAGAAGAGGGAAGGGAGAGGGTGAAGGAAGAGGGGACAGCTAGGGATGGGAGGGAGAGGATGGGGACCTATTGAGTTTATATAATTAGGAAAAAATAAAATGTGGAGGGAAAAAGACACATTGCCCTACATGTAATAGCTATGTACAAAAAAGTTATAAAATTGTCCTTGGTTTTATAATGATAAATGAAAAGCATTGAAATTCTCCAGTCTAACAAGGAAAAAAAAATTGAGAGATGAAAAATTTCACAAAAATATCTTATATTTATTTTTTCCTAGAGAGAACATTTCTATATGTGAATAAAAACTGTAGTGTGTCACTTAAAAATTGTCAAATCATTCAAAGAGAAAATTGTGTGAATTCCATGTTCTAATAATTCCTTGTTCTAATAATTATCAACAATCATCAGACACCTAAAAAATTTGGAGCCTTACATGGTTTTTTGATATTCAGGGCCTAGTTTGAACAAAAAAGTTGTAATTCTCTGAATTGAAGCCTCTCATCCATCTTCAACTTATACAGATTATGGTTAAAAAACACAACTTATATTTTCCTTAAACTTAACTAAAATTCTATTTTAAATTTTCAGTAAAATAAATTTTAATTAAAATGATGAGGAGATGGAAATGAATCAGCATATCAGGAGGTTGCCTTCCCAGAATCCAATTACAAGCCAAGCTTGGCAGCTACCTCTAATGCCAGAGATCATGAGTCAAAGCAGAATCTCCAGGCCAAGTTGCCTTTAGTCAGCTCAAGTGAAGAGCAATCAAAGACACTGGATGTCAACATTCGGGCTCCAAATGCATGAACACATATGCACAGATACTCTCCCACACACGTGTGCATCCACACACATGTATACAAATGCCATATATGTACATGTTTAAAAATTAATAAATCACAAAAATGATTAAAACAGTTATCCCAATGGCCCCTTACCTTATCTTTGTATTTATCTTAATAAGATATTAAGGATTTGTCTTAACATTATTTTCATCTCAGAATAAGTATTCTATTCTAGTTCTCAGGAGGCTATGGCAGGGAAACTTCCAAGATTTCAAAGCCAAGGCTACATAATACATTCCTGGACAGCCTTAGTCACAAAAATTCAATAAAGAAATGTGTATTACAGAAAGTAGTCATTTTTTCCTGCTTTAGTATGATGAATGAGAGAATGATAGGTGATGATAGATAGATAGATAGATAGATAGAATGTTATATTTTATTTTATATTTTGTAATATTTTATATTAAAATATTTATTATATTTTATAATAAAATTAAAGTTTAGTTTGTTGTGCCAGCCAACTATAGATAAAAATTAATTCTGTGAAGCATTTCTTGACCAAAACAAACAGGGACAAGGACAATTCATTCCTCCAGGAGACATTCGTAATTACTGGGAGCTTAATTACTTCTTCAGTTCTTCTCAAAATTACTGGTGTTAGGAAGACCTTTCTAGTACAAGTGGAAGGGTTATGACCTTCATTTCAATTAAGCAAAGCTGTATCATCAGAGCACTCTACCGAAAAGATATAGAGAAAGTAACAGTTCCCGGGGAAAGGAAACTACCCTTCAACCAGCTGTGCTGCATGAAAGTCAAGCGGAGAGTCATGGTGACCGGGTCTTGAGTCTTTAGTCAGGATGGGATGGGCTTCCAGGTGATGCAGCCACCATTTAGTCCCTCATGCTCCTGAAAAGAATCCCCCAAACTCAGTGCTCCACTAAGCTAGAACTTGTTTCTTTGGTCTGTTTGCTATTTGATGTGAACAAACATTTGCTCATGCATTTCCAGGAAAATGACATAAAGCATAAATGAATAATGAATATGCACTTTTAAAAACTGAGTTTACAAAGGACTCTCATATTACAACAAATATGCCACACAAAGGATCTGCTGAAAAATTTTAAATAGTCAAATACGAATATTGGATTTAAGAAAAAAACTTTAGACTCTTTCATTTGTTTTTTCCTAATACATAATATTTGCATTAAATGATATTTGACTAGGCAGAAAAACATTTGTGACAAATGTTTAGGGTAGAAAGTGGCTCCTACTGGTGGAAATCGACAGAAGTGAACCTCAAAAGAGCAATTAACTTTAGTCTCACCATCATGCCTAATGATATCTTTAAGCTTGCTGCAATATAAAATAATTTACAAAGCATAATTTGTATAATGCAAAAACAATTTGTTCATTGTTAAAAATCTTCAGTCTTTCTCTTCCATTAATATAATGCCTTCTGCTTACAATTAGCAACAACTCAAACACTTAATGATCCCTTGCATGTAAGTTACATTCAGTATCAACACACTAGTGACTAGCTCCCCTTAGTTCAATCACCTAAGAAGATACCACTGTTAAATCCTCATATAGTACTCACTTGTTTCAGCTCCACTTACAGCATCTAATACCCCTTTGATATGAGAGAAACTTAGATCTCGATGACCGAAAACAAAAGAGCCAGACCTATGTTTTCTTTCATGTAGAAAGTCAAGGATCAACACTCTAAAGTTAATTACTAGACTAATTCCTTCAATAATCTTGAAAACATAGCTGATGGAATAATTGGAAACATTTTTAACACTTACACCTGCATAGCTCATCAAAGTTGATTACTTTTATCCATCTCTCTCTAGTCCAAATGCAAGCTGCTCTTTTTTGAAATCAACATAGTCCAAATTATCACATGTTGTGTATAACCCACATAGATTACATATTTTAGTTGTTATACTGAAAGAATTAATGTAGAAAAAGAAATTTCCAATTTCTTAGGCAAGCAAGAATGTGATGAGCTAGTCTCAGAATCACATTACCTCACTCCAACTCAAGGATTCCCAAAAAGGCAAAGGACGTGGGTATCCAGGCCAGATACCGGGACTTCTCCCCACCCCGGGGAATTCCAAGGAAACACACTCATCCCCAGGTTTCCGGGTAAAGCCACGAGTTCGTGCTGCTATGCTCATCGCCACCGAACCCCGCCCCATTCCCTTCGCGCCTAAACTTACACCAATGAGTTTAAAAGTTAAGTGTAGAAGCTAATTATTAGGTGACAGCTCACTACCTCAACACCTCCTTACAAAAACTGTATAAAAAGTCTGTGCCCTGTGTGCTCAGGGTCCTCTCTCCCTTTCCTATATGGGGCGACCCCAGCGCGCTGGAATAAAATCCTCTTGCAGTTTGCATGGATCTTGTTGTCAGCGTGGTCTCCTGAGTCGGGTCATCTTCCGAGTGGGAGTTTTGTCCCAACATCACTATGTCTTCCTTTCTAAAGAACCTCAAAGTATAGTACAGTCTTTTAGATCTTTATTTCAGTGCCACAGCATCATAGTTGTTTTATAATTATACTAAAGTTATCTAATAATTATATTATTTTTCTCATAAATATGTAGCAAAGGAATTTTCCTACAGATGAAGCATTTGCCAATATTTGCCAGTCATCTGCTAAGTAATATCTTGAAGAAATTTCTAAATACATTTTATATTTAAACTTTCTCCTTTTCCAAAGTGGATATGCTTCCATGTAACAATACATCACTGTGTCTCATTATTAACTAGATAGATAAGTTATACTTTTTTGCTCTAGGATTTAATTAAATATATTAATTAATGAATTTAGTTCAAATTTTGCTCTCGTATTTAATTAAATATATCAATCAATGAATTTAGTTCAAATAATCATGCCAATATTTTTCATGCATATAAAAAACCTTAGGCATAAGGTTTTTGAAAACCAAATCTCTAAGTGGAGTATAAATACCAAATATTTACTATGTGGGAAAATTAATCATAATTAAATCAAATGAACAAAACATAATGACCAGCTACTTCGGTTTCTTCAGTAATAAATGAAAACAGATAAATTAGTGCACGACCTGTGAGGCTTTGTTTTTTTTTTCTAATGCTCTGAGTCATGATATAAAGGGTATGTTTACTTAAACATACATATACATATATATATATATATACATACACACATCCATCATTTAAAGAGATGTTCTATTCAATTTTAATCTCAGCTGTCTCCCATGTTTTTCTTCCTGAAATATTGCTTTCTTATTCCAGAAAGTTGATGAGCTAAAGTCTTACAGGTATATAAACTCACTGAAAGTCATGGTATTTTTCATCTAATAGTTGTAATGAATTATTTAATTAATTATGTTCTGCAGAAAGAAGTGAAAAATGATGTAGCTATATTAGAAGAAAAGGGATGCAAAATAAGTCCCAGGGAAATTGTAAATGTAAATATATTCTCAACTCTTTGGAAAATTGTAAGATCCCTTCCTAGCATAAACTGAATAAATAAGAATAATATTACATAGATAAATAACGAATATATACTTTTAAAAATTTTTACAAGGGGCCATCATATGCCAACAAAAATGCCACACAAAGGATCTGCTTAAAATTTTTAAACTTTTAAATTTTTTTAAATCAGTACGAATATTGGATTTAAGAAAAGAACCTTAGATTCTTTTATTTGGCTTCATGCAATGATTAAATTAGACAAGCAGGCAGTAAGTTTAAATTTTATATTAGTCTAATTTGTTGCACATACACTACAAATTGTGAAATTATTGTGTGACAAATGAATGCAATGTAAAACAAATTATTCTTTAATAAAGCTTTAAATCTCAAAGTTAATATTTAAAAGCAAAATTATTATTATTATTCATTGCTTAAGTTATTCATAAGATCTCTTTCATTTGACATTCTTAATTTATGATAAATGTCTGTATTTTCATTTTATTCCTTTTTGTAGTTCTGTTACACCTAATATCAATGCATCCTGCAAAGTGTAAAAATTATTTTTATCTTATTTTAGCAAAAATTTTAGTTTTGATTATACTTATTGGAATAAATATAATATTCTAGAGAAGTCACATATACAAATTATTCTGTGAAGTAGATTAGGGCATGAAATTTGACCTGAAGAGGCTTTGAAGAATCCATTGTTCTTGGTTAGATAGTAAACATTATTAAAGAATGATATGGTTATAGTAGGATTTTTAGAATCATTTATATTTCTATGATTTCTTAACTATTGTTTTTTGTCATGGGAACTGCTTGGAGTGATTTAAACTTTTATGTTCTGCTAAAGTAACTTAAAGCACATCACATTTTTGTTAAAGTAGCAAATCAGGTTATCATATGATTTTGTAAGGATTACTTTCTAAAGCATGAGGAAACTTGTTTTTTCTCATACTGATGCATAGCCCCAGAAGCTAGAGTTTTTCTAGACAGAAGTACAGCCAGATGTTTGAGAGGTAAATTAATGAATGAACAAATTGAGGAGTAGCGGAGACAGTCATTGTTACCCTTCCGTGTGTTTACTCCTGTTTCTCCAGAGAAGGAACTAAGGTTCTGGCATATACAACAAGAACTTCCACCCATTGCATTCATCCTCCCATGACCCCTTTTCTGTCTCTTTGTCTGTCACTTCATCTGCCTTTTCAGAAAATAAGAATTCTCCACAGACCGCTCCACAGAACTGAAAGACCAGAATACAGTCGTAGTATAGGAGGCACATTTGGAAAAATGGTGTATTTATTAACACTGTTACAGTTTCACTCCATTAAAATAAAATGCAATTAGCACTTAATTCACAAACATTTGTTTATGTTTCTTATCATAACAATGAGAAAGATTTCAAAAAACATGAAAATGAAGTTAGAGATCCACATTTAAACATATTAAATCTTAGATAGCCAAAATATTTTCTCGAGTGACTACCAATCTGCAATGCCACACAAAAAAACTTCAGCACCAAATCTGATAGAGAACTCATCAAAATTCAATTTCAAATGTGGTAAAAAAAAACTTACATAAAAGCCTTCCAAAAGAAATTGCAAATACTGTCTTCAAGGCCTAGAATACATGAATGCACTGATTATTTAAATTTAAAAACACATAAGAAATTGTATGTAAACTAGAAATGAGAAAAATATTTTCATTGACCTTTTCAAATGCATCTTCTAAATATCTGGCAGTTTGTAAACTTCCTGGTCTTTTCTGAGAATTGATCATTTTTCTTGTACATTTTTTCTCTTGAATATTCTACTTTGTGTCACTGGTATGAGTAACTTCTTTATAAACTATTCAAGAATATTATCAACTGTTTTCTTTTGTGTGAATTATGTTTAAATATTTAATATATTAGTTATTATTTATAAAGTCAATCAAAATATCCTTTATTTTTAGTGATGTCATGATTAAAGAGTAGTTTTGTTTACTATTTTAACATTTTATATTGTCTTATATTTTTGTTTTTTCCATTTTATATGTATTTCTTTAATACACCCAGAAATTTACATGCTGTGAAGTAGAAAATAATAAATGTGCTGTAATAGTTAAATTTGCAACTAGTTTTTTGAACATTGCTTATTATGTAGATACTTTTTTATTCTGATTTATCTTATTAAGGTCATGTTTCCCAGTTCAAATGATTTTGCTCTATGCATTTAATAATTCAGAAATCAATTGTAAGCTATTTTAAATGTTTTAGACTTTAAATTTCACTTTTAATGTTACAGCAAACTTACTTTATTTGTCAAATGTGCCTGGATTACTTTTCTCTATTTTGACATCATTCCTTCTAAACTTTTATTTGGATCAAACATCAGTGAATCTGAAGAAAAGTAATATAAGGCAGTTAGTTGCTTCTCATTTGTAAACTATTAAATAACGAACTGACACCATAACCATAGCTTTCAAAATAAATATCCAGAATATGTTTTTTGGTTAAGGTCTTAGCATTTTAACAATATGTTTAACATATTTAAATTGCATATGAATAATAGCACTAATTAACAAGGAACCATAATTTATATATTTTATTCATTATTTTAATTCATTCTTATTCTTGGTATGTTAGAGGACAAATGTGTTATGAGGGGCAACATGATTTGCTAATATAATTCAGAATTTATTCCAAACCAGAAAACTTACGTTAAATTTCATTTTCATGGAATGTTGTGTACTAAAAAGATTTAATGCTGCTAACTCTGTTTCCCTGTTTCAGCAAGACTTTCCAGTAAGTATAAGCTTCTTGTCTTATACACAGGACATATATTCATGAGATGGTAGGAGAGAGAACCACATTCAAGCTTGATGGAGTAAGCATAAAAACTTGAAAATCACATCAACTTAAACTAAAATGTTTAGCTTGATGAGTTAGAAATCACATAAAAATAAACCTTTTATTGTTTTATTATGGAAATTAAATTTAACATATTGATTCCTCAAATAAGTAATTTGATAAAATACTGTTTTAACTGCTCTCATTATTAATTTGCTTTTAAGGCCCCTCTGCCATGTGTCATTGGAGAGTACAACAGATCTTTCCATTTATAAGAACAATTTATTGGTGCATGGCAAGTGTAAACCTATGAGGTCCCTGGCAACAGTAAAATGGCAAATTAAACCAAAACCACATGCAAGTCAAAGTGAATCTCTGGTCAATGAGCATTCGGGAAGGGATGCCAAGCAAATAAACAGTCAATCCATTAGTTAGTTATTCCCAGCCCTAAATGAATAAAACTCTTGAGAAAAAATCACAGCAGTATGGTGACAATCTGTGTTAGGTTTGTTGAGTCCTGTGGAAATGGCCAAAATGAGCTCATGGCTGCTGTGAAACAGAGGAATGCAGGAACAGGGGCCAGGTTCAAAGATGCCTCTCATTGGAGGCCCGTGGATGACTGCCAGTCACTTAACGGCATCCTGAAAAACAGCTGGCACCTAACCTTCAAATATTGATTTAGTGTTTACAAATCTGGTTCAGTTTCTAGGCAAACAGCTTATGTAAACATAGCGTACCATCTGGCTTTATGGTTCAAATGTTTCAACTACACTCTGCTCCAGGTGTGGGGTCCATGATTAATTTTAGCAATCTGTAATACTATGGATTCACTTCCTGTAAGGTGGTTAAGACCTAGGTGAATTTAGATAAAATTTTAAATTCTGGAAGTTTCAGATTTTTCGGATAACAACAAGAACAATAATCAGTGTGTTATATAAGTAGTTCAGGTAAAAAGAAGGTAAGTCCAAATCTTCTTCAGCATAAATTTGAAAGACAAGAAGGAAGCAGATTTTACAGGCAGTGTGTACTTTTGTTATGCTACATTTACCACACATTATCAAAGGCAAACAGAGGGAAAGGAGAGGTTTTGAGGAGACAAACAGGTTTTGGACCTTATGCAAACACCCACTATGGTTCCAAGGTTGGTAGCCAAGCAAAGTCTAAAAGTGGAAATAAGGTGGATCCCAGAGTGTGGAATTCAGGCAGCAAAAAGCACTCATTAAAACCTTGCATTCCTTCCTCACTAATCTGACTTCCTAGCACCTTGTCCTTCCAAGGTGACTTTGGACTTTCTGCTCGAGCAAGCAGGCCTCTCTATTCAGCAGAAAAGAACTACTCAAGTTTCAAAGGGGGATCCTCAGGAAGAGAGGCATGTGGTCTGTGCTGTTAAGAAAAGTAATGATTAATTGTGATAAAAGAGTTTATGATAATCTTCCACTAGAAATAAATTTGTACTTGATAAAAGCAAAAGTACATGTGGGTACTTTATGGGTTCTTCCAGTATGATAATCTCACTTATAGCTCCATCTCCCTTTGTGCTTCCTCATTGCTTTTTTTCTGATTTTATTCATCATGCCTTCTTGTTAATTTATCAGCTCTGTTGACATTTTTATTGGAACAATTTGAGTTATGAATCAATAAAACCATTCCAAATATTCACCTCCAAAGCATCTGATTGCTGTAACACTATTTAACATTGGATTGTGCATGACTTCTACTTTATAGGAACAATAAGTAAATATGATTGAATTTCCCCCTTTTTTGCTTCAAAATAAGAAAATAAGAATTTTGGAGCTAATAAGACCTAGGAAATCTGAACTTATTTATCATTGCATCTTCAGTCTCACTTACCCTGTGAGTCAATTTGACCTCCCGTGTCACAAAAAATATTAAAGATAAAGAAGCCAGAGAATATCAAATATAGTATCAGCTCACTGGAGTGTGGGCTGCGTCTTCTTGAGGGAGAGAATGGAATGGTGTCCATCAGGAACTGGAGACAGGAAAAAGAATGGAGAGATATGGAACGATTGCTTAATGGGCATAAGTTAGAGCTATATGGGAGACAGTTCTCCTGTGCTACTGCACAGTTAAAGGGTAATATAGATAACCAAATGCACTGTATTTCACAAAGCTGAAAGAAAGGCTTTTTAATATAAAAGCATGATGTTCAAAGAAATAGACATGCTTAACCTAATTTAAACTTTACAAAGTCTGTACATGTGGCAAAACATTACATTATGCTCCATTTGTGTGTGCAATCTGTATGTCTTTAAGTGTCTGCAAAAATAAATTTCAAATGTTTGCAAGAAAAAAAACATGGCTCTTTTGGAAAGAGGTAAATGTTAACTTTCGCTGATGATATATCATCAGAACTGCCTTTAATATTTCTAATAAAATTATTTTTCTTTTAAAGATATGTTAATGAACCAAAGATGATATTAAGTAACCAAATATTTATTTTTGTTATTATCAAGTGCAAAGGCACAAGAGATTTTGACACAGCAACAATGCAAAAGCTACAACAGGAAAATCAGTTCTGCAACTGTCATTATATGCACAGCAGAATTCCAATTAACTAAATGTTCTAACAAATGAGCTCAACTTATGTATTTTGTAACTGCAAGCCTACAGTCCTTCATTATAATTATCTAAGACCTATCATGAGTCAGAATGGGATCAAAGTATGACTCAGATATAAAAATTTTCAAAGATTTTAGAATTGAGGTTAGCGAGGGAGACAGGGAAGATGGCAGTTAGAAGACAGTGTGAAAAGTGAGACTACAGAAAACCCCAGGTAGCTGAGACTTCTCAGCTATCTAATAAACTTCTCAGCTATTCTAATAAACCATCCTGGCAATGGTAACATCAAAGCCAAGGGATCCTGACAGATGAGAGGAACATTAGCCAAGAAAAGACATGGAGGTGGAATCCTGAGCTGGACAAGCAGAGCATACAATGACCTACAACACTGTGCATCACTAAGTGGATGAGGTGTATACAGGGAAGGATGTAATTAGAGAGGAACTCGGGGTGCAAACAACACAGAGTAGAACGCATGTTGCAGCAAGCACATTTCAGACAGTGGAAGTGGCAAGGCCAGAAGTAGAGGTAAGAAATGGTTATCATATTCAGAATGATTGATTATCACATTGTATAAAAATTCTCCCATGTCAAAAGAAAAACTGTTGGTAGACATTTCACAAGGTGTTCGTACTAGTTTTCTCAGAGTGGCATTTTATTTCAAACAAAAGTAGCAGGTCAATGAAGGAAATTGGCATACACACACTCATATATTTGCTCTCTCTCTCTGTCTTATACGCACACACATTTATATATATATATATATATATATATATATATGTATGTATATGCATATGTGCATGTAATGTTCAAGTGTCCAAGGACCCTTATCGCTTGCTCCCAATGTCTACTCTTCAAACCATGGGATCAGACCTCTACAAGTCTCAGTCTCTAACTCTATCCCTATACAGGCATATTCCTATGTATTCATTCTTACACACAGAAAGGAAAAACCTAATGAGTAGAATTTTCAGAAAGAAAACCAGAGGTTTCAGAGACAGGCAGGCATCAGTGATAAAGTCACAGATTTTAGACCTTGAAAGCACTGTGTCAAGTTACTATCCCATCTTCAGTTTTTGGTCAAATATTGGTTGCCTTGGGTGTAAGAGTTTTAGGAAGACCTTCTCTCCAATTTCCTTGCCTTGACTCTACCTTTAAATGCCAAAGCTCTATATACTGTCATCCCAACATCTTGATTCTGGAAAGGAAAGCTCTTTACTTAGCAACTTTTAAGCCATGTGAAATGCAAACTCTCCCAGAGTATTACTTACAGATTTCTTTTGTTTTCTTTTGATCAAGTTTTCCCAGGCTATCTTCACCATTCACTACTACCCTATCCTATCTCCAAACATCCAGACATAAGCAGGATCCAAGCTGGCACTCACTCCTTTCCTCTTCTTCATCGGCCTTTGATTTTGCATCTTTCAGTATCCTGTGTCTTTGTGGTGGAAATAATTTAGTGTGTGTGTCTGTGTGTGTCTGTGTGTCTGTGTGTCTGGGTGTGTCTGTGTCTGTGTATCAGAGGGCACTGAGTGAACTTGTAGAGGCCAAGCGTGACTTTGGAAGTTACACTGGAGTGTTCTATCTCCATTTTGCCTCCCTTTGGGATTTCCCAGTCTCCATTATTTGTACCTGGCATTTTTTTCTTGGGATATGAGATCTGAACTCAGGTCCTTCTGCTTGCAAGGCAGAATCTTAACCCCTGAATCATCTCTCCAGCCCAAGAGAATATTATTATACCAGCTCTTGTTAGACATTTTCTATAGGTTCCAGGGAAGCCTTCTGTGAAAGTGTAATTGTGCCCATGGTCACGCTCCAGTCTGTTGATGCAGGGGACCCTTGTTCTGAACCCCTTCTTTTTTAGTATCATAATTTCTAGGTAAATTTTTGTATGTTCCAGTGCCAAAGACTGCCATTGTTGTCCACAGCCTTCCTTCTCTCTGTATTCACTCATCTATTAGTTGTCTTACCTTCTCCAAAGAATTTCTCTTAGCTGATAGGAACAATTTTATCCAGTATTCAGGAAGTTAAAATTCTTATATCTCATAGCCAACCACTGATTATGTAGGGATCAGTGTAATATTTTACCCCATTACTCTGATATGCAAATTACACATAAGCTAAACAGTAGATTTTTAACCATGCTATAACCTTACTGGGTTCTTTCTCTATTCTGATTCCCTTATTTTCCCTAAGAAGCTGTTCCTAAAGCACCATCTTGACTCCTACATTTATGAAGCTCAGTCCAAGCTGCCCAAGGTCAAGACAGACCCTTATAATTACCACTGCCCCTTATTGTTCTACACAAGCTCTTTTGTAGGAGCTATGACATTCAAAATAAAGAATAAAACTTCATTAATGAGAATACAAGGTTAGAAAAGTACAGTGATACTGCTCACATGAGAAAAACTTGGTTAAATTGCTCATAAAATTTTTGAGTTGTACAGTTAATTCACATAATTCCTGTGCTCTAACTGATAGTGCCACTGGAGCTCCATGTACAGTTCAATCAAAAGCTAATCTGTCCACGTGATATCAAGCTTAGCTGCTCCCACTTAGAGGAGCATATCCTCCTTTACAAGTGATTATGTGCAATGATATAGAATATTTCCTACTTTAAGAGAATATTGGAACAAACTTAAGAACAGAATAATCTCTGGTAAAATTGAAACAAATTGGAATTTGGAATTTGAAACAATACTTTTAAACAGGAGTACAGGACAGCAGCCAAAACACATTCCATCCAAATTTAAGTACCAATTTTCTATAATCAGTGACGTGACATTAATCCATTTATCTAATTTCTTTAAGTCCATTTTTCACCATATATTAGGACAATAGTTGATTCAGTACATATGATGATGAAATAAATAGTAGTCCAAAAATTTAACTTATATTTACATGTAAACAACACTCAATACATGCTAGCCCTTGAAATCTACATGTGACCCCTAGTTCAGATATCTTTCTGTCAAAATTAAATTCACTAGGTAAGTGTTTTCGTTCCTACAGAAAATGTAATGGATTGTTCTTTAAAGTTTAGTTCCCATATCATCTTGCTATTTTCCTCTTTGCTGTAAAACGAGAATAATTTCATTCTATATAGGACAAGCGTTAGTCCTAGCCACAATGCTTCAGTGCCCTTCTTCAACTTATATAATTTTTGGTCCCTTTCCTTATATAATTTCATACCCAAACCATCACAACTGAACATGCCCACCAAGGCTTCCTGTCAAAGCCCATTCTCCACTTGACTTCAGAGCCAATGACTCTGCACTGCCCAAGCCATCTGAGTCAGTGTGACCATAGCAACAATAATTCTGTTACTTCATGTCTAGGAGTAGCCAATCTTATTTTCAATGAAAAACTACCTTTGTTCATATCTCTGCCCATAGCACAGGCTAGATAGTGCCAAAATAAATAAACCAAGAGAAAAACAAGTCACAGAAAGTTTCTCAGAAGTATCCAAAATTACCAAGGCTTATTTTTTTCTTTTTTTTCTACTTATGCAAACATATTGAGTATTCATCCCAGCCTCCCTTCCTACCCCCTTCCTCCCATACCTTCCTTTCCCTTTACCATTCCCTCCCACTCTCTTCCACCCTCCCTCCCATCCTTCCATCTGTTTGCTTTTATAGACCCCAGGGTTCTGGCTTGTCTACTTCTGTGGGGGCTTAGGCCTCCATGATATTGGGTTACTTCTCTTCAGGCTACCCCACTGATATGTGCATTTCCCTTCACTTATCCAGCTTTAAACCCAAAAGTTTCCACTCTAAGTTCCCATTTTATGAGTATAATAACAGCTACCTACAGAGCAGTTTGGTGAACTATCTTCCTACCTATAGGTTCATTGGCTATTTTTCTCATTGATCTTTTTCCCTACTTTTTTCTTATGTTTTTGTTCTAGTTTCCAGTAACAGGGATATGTACCATTCTGACAGTCAGTTGGGTCTTCAATCCAATCAGAAAGCTGTTGGTTGTCTCCTTGATACTCATGCCACTATTACAATAAAGGAAAAATGGAATCAGCCAGCATGTCCACCAAGGCTTCCTTTCAAAGCCCATTCTCCACTTGACTTCAGAACTAATGCCTCTGCACTGCCCAAGCCTTGCAGGTGCCTTCCCTTGCAGGTGAATTAGTTACCTAATTCACAACATGAAAACTGAGCTCATGGGGAAGTGATGTGGAAATCATTTCTGTTTGCTGTTTGATTTCTCCTGTTAGTCTAAGCCTTGCAGATTAACAAAGCTAAGGTGATTTTTTTAATGTCTGTCTAAATATTCCTTTTTTTGTCTGTGCTGTGAAAAACAAACATCTTTAACCTATGTCCAATGAATTAAGTTAGGTTAAATTGTTTTCACTTTTAAAATGTTTGTTTGGTGAAGTCTGTTTATAGGAAATAAAAATATCAATTTGCCTGAGAAAGTTTTAAGGTAAGTTTGAGCAGACTGAAGATGTATTTCCTTCTTGTTTTGAAACCATGGGATGTGTAGGTGCTGACTTTTCCTCCTTCTAGCATCATATATTAACTATATCTAAAGAAATAGGCTTTATGGACAATTTGATAAGTTTTGGTTCTTTCACTATGTTCCAAGTCTTCTATAACCAAGAGTGAAATGACTATAGAATTTTGTTTGAATTTCCTCCAAAGGCTCCTGTTATATACACCAGGCTAGTCTCATCCAGGATTGCTTTCTCCCTGGACAACATAAATATTGTTTTCATTTATCAAGCAATATTTTTAAATCTTCAGGAGCTTAAGATTGCATTTTATTGTCATCTGCCAAGCAGCAGGCAGTACAGGTGGCAAATGGGGCAGATGGGAGAGATGTTGACAGCTGAGTTAATTAATATATGGAGGCCTGGAGCGTTGTCAGGTTGCTGGTGGGAAGGGAGAAGTCTCAGGTAGAAGTGCGCAAAGACGCTTTCCAAGGGTCAAAATATTTGCAGTATTCACTTTACTTTTTTTTTCTTGGGATCTCTTCTTTAGGGAAATACTTCTGAATGAATCAGCACAAGCTATTTCTAGTCACTGAAAAGGCATTTTTCATCATTTTTCAAATGCCTTACTAACTTTTCCATGGTGGAGTGCTTATTGGAACAGCATTTACATACCCATCTCAAAATTTTCATGCTGTCTAACTAATATTTTAAAAATGAAAGGGCCCTCACTTTTTCTGCTAATTTATTTAGAACTACAGTTTTGAGCCAAGAAATGTTTTCTCTCTCTGAAGTTTTCTTGAAGCAGAGTCTGTCACTCAAATTAACTTGGAACTCAGAACAAAACAATTGTTCTGACATCAACTGGACTTGGAGAATATTTCTGGAGGGACTCCAGGTTCTTTGTCTACAAAAAAGAATTGGACAGAGGCAAGTATTAAGAGCAAGCAAAGAAGATAATTTATTAAGAAAGGATAAAGTTCCAAGGGAGAACAAGGGTCAGAATAAACCAAGAGTTCAACAGCTCATTATTGTACCACTCAGCAAAGGACTAGGCCACCACATTAACCCACAAAACTCATTTATTTTATTTATCTACAGATGCCAAATGGGATATCCAAACTAAAATGAAAACATTGCCTCTATCACAGGTGTGAAAATCTCTACCAGACTTGCAAAAATGTCTAGTGAAATAAACTATCCCTTTCTGTATAATATATTACTTACAATACATAAATATCAATTCCAATTATCAATTTAATGATGTGTTAAGGCAGATTTATCACATAATCACTTATTTTAAAAATTTTGCAAAATATCTAACCAACTTTAGCAATTTGTTATAGGTTTTACTATGTCACATGATTTCTAGCTAATGTTGATTTGTTGAAGATAGGATTTTTTAAACTGAACTTAAAGAATGCAAATATTTTCACTAATATGTTTTCTTCATATCTAGGTAGTAACTAACTTTATCAATTTTAAACTAAACATGTTTTGAGGGAAAGTCTGCAAAATTAAATTCTGTATTTTATATCTTAGAATTCAGCTAGATCTCTATTCAATTATTGTATAACAGATTTGTTGGTTAAAAATAATTTTGTATTGAGGACTGAAAGAATTCTGAGTCATGTCAATATATAATTCACTTATAAATATATATGTCAATTTAGAGTACAATTATTTTCAATTTATATTCTGGGTAATATCATACTCAACTGTCTTCTAAAAAACTTAGCATAGTTCAGAAAAGAAAAGAAGAGACCTAACTGCTAAAATTCACTGAAATTTGGCTGGAGAGATAGCTCAGGGGTTAGAACACCATCTTGCAAGAAGGTCCTGAGTTTGGATCCCAGGTCCCAAGTAAAAACGCAAAGCGTAAAGGGCAGCGGCTTGCACTTCCGTGGTAGGTGGAGTCTCTGAAATCCCACAGCAAAGCAAAAAGGAAGCAGAAGTAATCCAGGATGATTCCCAAAGTCACCCTTGGTCCTCCACAGGGACACACAGTTCTCTCTTACACACACACACACACACACACACACACACACACACACAAATAAATAAATAAATAAAAATCTTTAAGAAATAAAAAATATGAAATTCGATGAAATAAATGTTATGATAAAGAAACAATCTGGAATATATGAGTATTTTAATTTAGATTGAGGAAAGAAAACGTCCAAAATGTCATTGCAACAGATCTGATGCTAGAATATAGTAATAAAAGTAATAAGAATGCTTCCAAACCATAGTGAATACTTCCTATACAAGACAATTTGATAATTTCATGCCATCAATGCAGAATTCTGAGATTACACTAATTTTATCAACAAAAATCAATAAACCAACTTGAGTCATACAGCTGGTTAGTGGTGAGTTCTATCAAACACCTCTACTACTTTAATATTTATAGACAAGTTAGCATAACTATGCCACAAAAAGATGGAAAGCAAAGTGTATTTGGGAGAATTTCTGACAATTTGGAGTGAGTGAACTGTTGAATATAGGAAGAGATGGAATGTGAGAGATAAGGAGAGAAACTAGGAGAGTCCAAAGACAGATCTGTTAGGTGTGGTCAGTAAATTAAACTTTATCCTGTAACCTGTGAAGAACCAGTGAAGATGCTAAGTTTCCCAGCGCTAGACTCTTTAATGACCTGTCAGCAACGAATAAAAAACATTCACCGTGGCTAACAGTTTATGTTCAAGGAAAGGAAAAGATAGTGTGGGAACCTATGCTGACTTTCAGATGTAAGGGGGAATTCGAGACTAGAGAGCATGGTGCTTTGCTCTGTACAAAAGACTTTGCTCTTACAGAGAAAGACAGACACAAAAGAGCTCTAACAAGCACCATTTAGGAAACAGAGATTGCACCTTATCCATGTAAGTTAAAGGTCGAACCTGTGCCTACTTTGATGCAAAGCAAAGTACTAGAAGTGCAGTGAGAATACTTATTTCAAAAAAGAAATTGTGGGATCAACTTCAATTTAGAAGTGACAAATTTCAGAATCTTATTTCCATATAACAGAAAACATATTAGAAGCTTGATACAGCTTATGTTCCAGAGACAATTCCTTGTCTGAGAAGAAATAAGATATTAGCTCAATAAATAAAACACTGTTTGGAATTCCTTTATTAACCTACCTATTCTGTCACATTGATTACTTTCTATGCTTTTCTAATGTGTGGACAGACTCAGAAGTAGGTTCCATAAATCTATAGAAATAGGCATAATTACTATTGAAAATCTTAACTTATTTATTTTACTTCATTATATATACCATGAACATTTATTATGTTCAGCATACTGTTGGGTTATTTCCATCAAATTGTATTTAAGTTTTGTGTGTATAATGTGCACATAACTATGAGTTTCATTCTTAAAGTTCTATTTATGAAATATGTTTATGTAATTATACATGCATTATATAAATAAATGTATTTACCTTACAGAGACATGAAATAAGCACAGTTTCTCTTTAAGCCCAGTAATTTGAGCTAGGTTGTGACTTTGCTGGAACAATATAATACAATGCTTCTAAAGTATCAGCTGTCTGAGAACTGATCTTATTTTAGAACACTGCATCTGAAACTTTAACCTGATATTATTTGCCCTACAGAAATTATGAACATGGTGATTTCTAAAATAGGATCTGAGGTTCAGTCTTGATGTTGATTCCACAGCGGTAGCACAGCTGTTCATCTGCAAGTCACACTGAATGAACAAAGAGTCAGAAGAAGACACTGTGTATCTAATAGAACACAGCACCATGTGAAGTGGATATCATCAGAATGAACAAAACTACATGAAAACTTGTAATTGAAATCATATCAATCTAGAGTCCAACTTTGAAATGGGAGATTTGCATTAGTTCAGCTAACAATGAATAGTTCTATCATATTGTTCAATAATTTTCAGAATATGCTATGAATTTTAGCTACTTTGTCATCCTAGACCCCTTTAAAAATTCCTTGTTTTGATAAATGCATCCTTTAGTAATAGAAATTTCACAATTAAACAAAATTATATATATATTATATACAAAATTATATATATAATGCAAACCAACTAAATAAACTATTATGGTTGAACTCACAAAAAAAAAAAAGAGCAGAGTTTAGAAATAATCCTGACATTAAAAAAAAGAACTAGAGAAATTCCTAAATGCTTATTTGGTCAACTCATCTTAATTTCTAGTTGAAGAAGAAAGGTTTTAGGGCAAATATAGAAATGGCTACAGAGCAAAGCCTTTATTCTCTCCCTTGCCTCCCCTCCTCTCCAGTAATGAACGTGGAAAGAGGACCAGGGAGAGCAGCAGGCTGCTTTTAAAGAGCAGACTGCAGGGTAGAAGGAGGCATAGTGTGTGAGTCTCCCAGGTCTTTGCGGCTGTGTTGGCTGGGGAATCACAAGAAAGAGAATTAAAAGTAATTAACTCAGCAGTAGTTTTCACATAAAGAATAATTCAAACAAACTGGAAAGAGCTGGAAGTGGTGACGGCTTTGCTAAACTATATGTGGGCCTCCACTGCTGAGTTGGAATGCAGGCTGCCAGAGGTGAGCTGAAGTAGCATGGGTCCTGGGCATGGGTGAAGCTGATGCTATTGAGTCACACTACAAAATAATGTTGCCCTTGAAAACTGTCTTCTAATCCAATTGGCCATTTCTGTTCATTTACAATTATATGGTAATAATTCTTTAGTCAGCCAGAGCAAAACCATAGATGTGCAATGCACGCACACATGTAGGATGCTCACGTACACCATAAACAGAAGACTGATTCTGTTTCTGTTTCTTCTAAATCACTGTTTTTTGAATGCTACAGGCAGATTCAGTAGCACAGTTGTTGAATCTGTTTAAAATGGCCTAGAAAGCAAAGTGCTGGCTTGAATCTGATGTCTAGGCTGCATTTTAAAAAATTGGATTGAAAAGGATTAGATTAGATTAGGCCTTCTGGATTTAAAAATGTTAAGGCTCCATTTATGCTTTAACATAATCTCTTTCTACTCTCTGGAGCCATCAAGCCGAACATCGTCTTGGGTAGCTTTTTTTTTATTATTATTAAATTTCAGACCATTTCTTTAAATATCCCCCTTTCATATATGTAATAGAAAGAAATCCTCAGAGGCTGATCTTAGAGATCCTTTGACCTGCTACTAAAGCCAAGGATGGGAATGTAAGCCTTCTGGATTTTACAATGACTCCTGTGTATCTTTATACAAGCCCCAGCTCACAGGAATATCCAGTATTACATCCAAATACCAGCACACAAATTTTAAGCATTTTCTGAAGTTGTTGCTGCTAGAACAGCAAATCATTATAAAGCTTAAATAAAACACCTTTGCAAGATGTTGTCTACCATATGCCAATGTG
The DNA here is from genome assembly GCA_023101885.1 of Typhlomys cinereus. NCBI lineage: Eukaryota > Metazoa > Chordata > Mammalia > Rodentia > Platacanthomyidae > Typhlomys > Typhlomys cinereus. The sequence goes on from JALPQD010000106.1 coordinate 4,315,012, forward strand.
ATATACCTATTTTTCTCAATCTCTATAAATAAAAAAGGTAAATAACCACTCAGTATTTTCAAAGCACTGAAGTTCTGCATACAAAAATATATTTGTTCCATACTTTTAATATTCATGCTGCAGAAACAGAAAATACAACCATTTTCCAATATGTTTTCTGAGATGGAAGTTGTAAGCTGTGCTAAAAATTGGATTAGCAGAGTCAATTCTGTGTCTAAAACTGGTCCATGTGAAAGCCAGTGTGAGTTGGACTATAAACATTGTTTTCTTATCACTGCACTTGGGCTGACATGTTTCATAATTATAGTGACTTTTTAATTCTTTGAAGCTCTCATAAATATAATGAATTTTTTATATTATAGTAATTTTAAATGATCAGTTTTGTTCTTAACAGCATCAACAAAAGCAAAATTTCTGACATGACCCATGTAAGGCACTGCTGTGCATCCAAGACATTAGCAACCCTGCTACATGAATAAAAGCCTCAAGGATATTAACAAAGTATTTTTGACCTAAACTAATTATTTGTGACTTTAAAATGGAACATGAGTTGTCTTTAAAAAATCACTATCAGTTTTCTCATCATACTTGATATAAGACTAATTAGTTTCTGGACAGAGACACAGAACGTCTTTCTTCCAGAGGAAAAGCCAGGTAGAAAGGTACTACTAGAGCAGGATTAGCTAGAGCAATGGTTCAACTGAAAACTCAACCATGATTTCTTAACAAGAGAATGCAAAATCTACCTGTTTCACCTATACAAGTCTGCTTTGAAAATATTGGTAAAGGAATTTTTTTTTGCATTTGAACAGATAAGAACATTACATAGAGAAATTTTAAAAGAAGCCAGTGTTTCTGTAAACAACAAAACTTTAAATATGCAGAATAAACTAGAGTGTCCTTCCTTTTTCTGTAAAAGCTACACCCACAAATACCAGGCAGTTCATAAGGAATTTCCTTATACAGAATCACTCTACCTAATAAACAGAAAATGAATTCCAGAATTAGAATATCTCTTTTGAAAACTGGGGAGATAACTCAGCAGGTAAAGATGCTTGCTACAGAGTATAGTAAGAATAATACCAAAGGAGCAATACCAATGGAAGAGTAACCATAAGTCCTAAGAGGGAGCAAGCAACTTAGTGTAAGCTATAAGGACCTGATAATAAACTGCCATCTAAACACTTATTATTATACATTATACCCATAGATTAGAGAAGCTCTCAACAGTCAGCAGAGACAGATCCTATTACAATGGACGTGTGTACTACACAGAACAACATCTGGCCAAAGTACAGAGAAAAAACTGACAGTATTCTTCAGTCCTAAGCAGAATACTGAAATCTCTCCTCATCCCAAGATTCAGGGAACATGACAGAGGAGGGGATGGTAAGAATGATAAAACCCCAAGTTTTATTGGTGCTGACAGACAGTATCCTCTGCTCATGGCAGGAATGTTGCACCTCAGAATTCACAACAGTGTTCAACAAAGACCTACACAATAGCTACTTATCAACGTTTCACCATGAAAGGGGGAAAAATTCAAGAAACATTACACCTCCCTGAGGAACTATATAAGTTTAATTCCAGATTGAAGAAGGGGAGCCTCTTTCCTGAATTTACCTGCTGATATGCCACCTGTGCCTGAGATTGTCAAATGAAACCCAGAGGGTCACACAGACAAAAAGATGCCATAGTAGAAGGGAGACTGGCTGGAAAGGAGAAAGTTATGAAGTGAGACAGGATGGGGGATGGGAAAAGATAGTAAATGATAAAAACAATGAATCCATTGTATTTATGTATGAAAGTATCAAAGAATAAAAACAAAAAAAGAATAACTGAATAATTTCCCCCCTGATAAATATAATTTAGTTTCTTTTTGCTGTTGTTTATTTGTTTGCCTTTATAAATTTGAAACCTAAATCTGATCACACACTATCTAATGACCGACAGGAAAGATATCTGATGGCAGGATTAAGGAGCATAATGGATAGAGGCAGTTAAATTCTATATGGCAGAGATTTTCCTGTTTGCCTTTTATTCACAAATGAACTGTAAGAATGAGAGTAGTGGAGCAGGGAGGGGTAATAGAGGAACCGTGAAGGAAAGTGGAAAGAGCAAAACGGAAGGCAGGAAAGAGAACATCCGCAGCTTATCAGAATTTAAAGCTGGGGCTGAAGAGAAGGCTCAGTGTATGAGGCTTGGCCAGCAGGAAGGCTGAACTATAATCCCAACACTTAGAAGCAGAGATCTCTGGGGCCAGCTGGCCAGCTAGAGGAGCCCCTCAGTGAGCTTGGATATAACCATGAGATCCTGCGGTGAGAAACACTGCAGGGGAAGGATTGAAGAAGACATCGAGTGTCAGAATGGGGACTCTACACATACATGTACACACACCATGCACATCTACACATACAAAAAATACATATAGAAAAACTCAAAAGCATATTCCACCACTGGATGTTGGCTGCACTAAGTGAACATCAGACGAGGAACATTCATAAGCATGGAGCAGTGGTACCTAAAAACATTTGAGATAGAGTAAAGCCAAAAGAAGACAAGAAAAGACCACATCACTGAGCAGAAACAGAAATCTACACTCCAGCACTATGGTGAGATAGCCCCAAAGGTCTTTCTCATATGCTTCCTGCAGGTCAGAAGCAGCCAGAGTGGCCTGGTCCCTAAGTGACATCCACCGCACCAGACAGACTTCCATACACTGACCACAGAGCTCCCCTGTCAATCTGCCTATCATCCACAGCCTAGAATTGGCACTTCTGTTATAGACCAGCAACACAGGAGTCGGCGCAAGGGTCATCCAGGTTTGTTAGTTTCTAATCTTCCTGAAGAGACTCAGGCTGACCCAGAGACTCACCAGCTCCACTTAGGTCAGGGCAAATGAAACCAGGGTCTTGACCTTAGATCAACATAGTAAAGCCCTGAAGAGGGTCTGCCTCAAGGATGGGGTGGGGATGAGGAAGAGCTCCTGGTCTGATACTTTCCACCAGATGGAGCTTTAGTGATCACTGACATCACCCTGAAACTGTCCTATGTACTGAGGGCTCCAAATTCTGCATGATTTGTTTAGTATTACAAATTCCACAGGATACTGAGTTCAACTTCTGCACTCTTATCCTAGCTGCACCCACACTCCCATCTGAACGATGTGAGGGAAAGGATCACAGAGTCATGTGCGAGAAGGATGTCCCACCAGACTAGTTCTCTACCCCTTGACCATATTTTGACCCTGACTCCTGGCCACCCTAGGAGAAAGTCACCAAGGTTGACAGGCCAATATCTCAACAGAGTCCTCCACTATTAGTGCACCTTAGATCACCCAACTGGGATTATAAGCATATCCCACCACACCCGGCCAAAAGCCTAATGTTAATAAATATTTCCAACTTAACACACTAGTCCACATACTCTTCGCTGATTATCTTCAAGGACTTTCAAAGAGCTAATTAAGTAACAAACCTACTCAAGGACATCCCAGGCAGCTTTTGGCTCATACAGATGTACAACAGTTGGGAACCCTGTGCAACAATGGCTCCCAGGATCTGGAAGGTACATCAATCACTGCTGGGTTAGTCCTCACATTGCTGTCTACCTGACTGGGGCCTGAAGGCCCTAGAGGGCTGGGGTGAAGGCTGGAGGCTTCAGAAACACACAGTTGTCTGTCTGGGCCATCAAACTGCCACACAAGACTTCATGGTCCTCACTCATCTCTGCTGGGATTGCAGATAGTTAGCAGCAGCCAACAGGAAGGTTCTGCAGGAACCTGATTCACTGAAGTCTGGTGCAGCTAAATCAGGTAACTGCAGAAGGATGGGACAGTTCTAAATGCTTGGTGCCCACATTTACTTACCCCCACCCAGGATTGGAACACAGATGGGAAAAGGTTCAAAGAGATTCTGTGGTCTGGCTCTGGCCTTTCAGTCTTCTGTCTCCATAGCTTCCCTACTCCAGAATGCAACATTCCAGTTCTGCCTGAGGCACTGATGATGATGGGTGGAAACAGAGGCAAGTGGAGTGGATGGAGCCCTGGCAAGCACAGACAGGAGGTGCTAGGTGTTGGCACTCAGTCAAGTACTTAATAAGCCACATGCCACCCACAACAGGACTTATAGATCTTCTGACTATGAGCAGCAGGCACTGCCACTTGGGATGGAGGGAGGAGAGAGAGAATAGCAACAACAAAAGAAAAACCCAAGTTGGGTATGAAGGAATGTGGAGGATGACCCAGGAATGAGAGAAGGAGGCTGTAGGCCCCATCAATCCAGCTTTTGACCTGGAAAGGTACAGAACAGAAACAAAGACTCTGTATATGCCAGTGAGTGACAGGACACTAAGGCCAGCAGACCCAGGCTGGAGACCCTGCAGCAAGTCTTCACACTCAGAGGGGCATGCCTGTACTTCCCATAGCAGACCTTACATGGGAAACGGCCATGAGACTGAGAGATGGCACAAGACTCTGTGCAAGCTTTCCACGCTAACACCATATGAATGACTGATGCTGGTAGTGCCCAGAGAATGTGGCTCAGTCCCCTCCTTGGCAGAGCCCTGCTTGCAGCCTTAAGCAGAGATCAACCCATGAACTCTGCCTCAGGATACCAAGTCCAACTATAGAGATGCAGCTCTAAGTGCCCATCTCTGACCCTTGCAAACACAAGGAGACAGTTAAACCTCACTGCACCCACTTTAGCAGCTCCAACATCAAGTTAATGAGGCCAGGCTGCAGCACATCCACAACACAGACATTGACCATAACCCATACATGCTATTAAAAAAGGATAAAATAGAAAAAGGAGAGGAAGGAGAAGACCGTAGCTACACTGCTTTAAATACTGCATGCTACGCACTTCATGTATCAAGGGTCAACAGATGGGTGGCGCAGAGGTGGGAGGGGCCCTGACAAGTCATAGCAAGTCAGGTTGACAGCTGCCTCCCCGTTTCAGTGACTACAGTTCATGATTCTAAGGTTGCAGTGGCCGGGTGCTGATTCATCCACTAATCACAGCCTTTCCTGAACTTAGTTGAACCCATCGGTATGGTAGCTGGGGTGGGAGTCGGCCGTCAGCTGGGTGGTCTCTGTGGTGGATGCTGGCTGTATGACTATCGGTGTGTCTGTGGCCTCCCTTTCATCAGACTGTAGCTGTGCCTCCAGGTCTTCAGGAAACACGTAGAACTCAGTCTCCTCACCCTCAGGGGCCTTGGGCTTGCACTTCCCACAGCAGCAGTTAAAGCAACAGCACAAGCAGCAGCAGCAGTAGCAGCAGGTGAGGAGGCCGCAGAAGACGAACAAGGCCTTAGCCCACCAGCTGGACAGTACGAAGTAGGTGTTGACGTTCTCCTCTCCAAACTGCTCAGCCACATAGACACCCAGAGAGCCGTACTTGTCATAGATGTTCCTTTTTGTGGCGTCAGTCAGGATGGCGTGGGCGTTGTTGATCTCCTTAAATTTATCTGCAGCCTCTGGGTTATCGGGGTTCTTGTCAGGGTGATATTTCAGGGCAAGCTTCCGATAGGACTTTTTAATATCATCTGAGGTTGCATTCTTGTCCAGCCCTAGAACATGGTATAGGGATTCCCCGGAGGTAGAGAGTGAGCGTTGCCTCTGGTCAGCCGTGTTAGGTTTATCTGTCTGCCGCCCGCCCGCAGGCTCCGTGGCTCTGCTCCCGGTTCCGCGCGCTGCCAGACAGCCGGCCGTCGTGCTACTGGCCCCGAGGACCCCGGGAGGTGGCGGCCGAGATACATTATTTTTAACTGACATTTAAAAAAATAGCAAAATTCATGAAATCCTGAAAATTACTATTTTGCAACAACTTTGGAAAGCCGTAAGCATGTTAGAAGTCCTTGCCTCCAGAAAAATAAAACTGTATTATATTTAATGAAGGCTTAGTCTCACTCAAGATAGACAGTCTTTGCTGAGTTTCAGAATATTACAATAATATTTCCAAGTTTGCATGTGATAGTCATTCCCACAAGTCATATTTAATAATTTAGCAAGCTAGTAGCAATAAAAATAGCAGGCTAACACTATGTTTATATCAATGAAGGATGTCACATGTAGTTTTTTTCTGAGATTCTCTTTTAATTTTTCATATAATAGACTTCACAATTTTAATTTTTAAAATAATATTAAGATTTTCCAAAACTTTATTATTTTTACCTAGTTATACAAGCTCAATAGGTGCCCCCTCCTTACCCCTCTCGCCTCCCTTTCCCCTATTGTCCCCCATCCCACTCCTGCTCCTTCCCTCTCTCCCATCTCTCTTTCCTCTCTCCTACTCCCTTAGGGTTTCCTTCCTGCTCTCTCCCATCCTCCGTGCTGAATTTCCCTTTGAGTTGTCTAAATTAGTGAGAGTTCAGGACTCATTGGCATAACTTGAGACACCTTCTGGGGCCGCCCACTAATTTGGTAACTCTGTTTAATCTGTTTAACCCCTTGCCTCTAAGGATTCTATTGCCTGAAGACTTCTCCCCATGCTAAACTTTGATGGCTTGTTGACCTGTCAGCCATTGTGCAGGACAGTATAGTCTCTATTTTTAAGAACCATAGTCACATTCCAATTTTTTCAGAAAAAAAAAAACTATTAAGAAAATGAAAAACAGCAAAATGAAAACTTAAACTGAATCTATTTAAAAAACCCTATAAATTAGTAAAGGAGCACATTGTATACAAGGTATTAATAAGATACCACTTGTATAAGATGAAAAAACACTCAAAACAAAAACAAGGAGAAAAAATTTCTCAAGAGCCCTGGGAAATGAAATACTCCCACAACACATTACACTAAAAGGTACTTATTTCATTTGCAACTTGTATTTATATTTTTAATGTGGAAAAAGAACAGCAAGTGACACATTATGGTAAAAGGTGCTTATTTCTTCGTTATTTCTATTTAAAGAAGTAATAGCCTTGCCTGAAATGCATATAGATTGAAAGCCAATCTATATTATTAAATTGCACTTTTTGATAAAGCAATTCACAATTTCTTTTTAAAAAAAGAACTTAGGGAGAAAGAACTATAAAAATTACTTGAGTGTTTTGTTCCAGGAATATTAAGATGTAAGATATTTCATATAAAAATCTTTTTAAAAATCTGTGTCTAATTGTTCAAGGAATCTATTCAATATGCAATTACTTATTTATCATACTGTCATGTACACTGTATCAAAAACAGACAGACATATTTGTGTCTTTCCGCAATCTAAGAATTTATTGAAAAAAATTAATTCAGACACTAGTTCTGTTTCATTGGCTACAATTTGCCAAGTGATCCTGATTATGCTTGATATCTGACCATTGATGATCCCAGATTCTTTAATCCCAACAGTAAGTAACTGCTTATATTAGCTCTATGATCACACACATCACATGTAAATACATTTCTATAAACACATAGTGTAGACAATGGCCACAAAGTTTTAAAGAGATCCCAGCAGAATTTAACAACTTCTAAAGAGCCCTAAGAGGAGGCAAACCCAAATCTGATAGAGATGCCCAGGTAATGCCTGTGTTAATTAGATTATGAACCTTTCTAGAGACTTGCTGGAAAAGATGTGCACTGCTAAGCCACAGGATCAGAGTTGATAACAGTCGCAGGGTCAAGTCAAGGGGCAGAATCCAGGTAAAAGACCATGAAGATTATAGATGGAAAGGCAGGATGGAATCCAGCTGGATAAATGGACAGATGAATGGATGACAGGTCTTGATAGGAAAACATGCTGATAGACAGACAGCCATTTGAGTAGGCTGTATTAACAGCAGGTGCCTGGAGATAGTAAGGAGTTCTCTGCCTATGCAGCCCTTGATACACACATCAATCAGTAACTTGACAGATTGGGGGAAACCACTGTCACTTTCAAGTCTGTTGTCCTCCTTTGTGTATGGTCCAGGTGAAGGTGTTGCATCTTTTGATAAGTTCTGGTATCTGGTTTTTCCCCAGATTATTTTGGTATGCTCATATCTTTAGTGAATTTATAAGGTGGCACCCTTTCTACTTTTAGGAATAACTTATCATCAACTGTACCTCATGTGGGAGCTGGATATGAGCTCACCAAGGTCAGAACCATCCTGCCTGTGCTCAGAATGGAGTCAAAAGATGCTTGTCTGATGGAGTCTCTCATAGCTTACAGACTACTGTTTACATGCTATGGAACAGCTTTGACCAGAACAAAACCTGCTTCAACATATAAAGACTTACTGGGTTTTTTTTTATGTCAGCATAAAATAGGGTGATTTGCTGCTCTTTTAAACACCCTGGTCATATTTTATGTAGATAAAACTTCCTTCTCATCAGTATTAGAATACCTCAATGGCAAGAAGGTAATAGAATAAGATCATTCCTACTTGTCAGAAAGTTAAAAAGGAAATTTCCTCAATGCCACCCTCCTGTCTGTCTGCTTCTAAGGATCCCAGGATTGAAGAAGGGAGAGGGATGGAGAGAAGCAGAGCTAAGTGTTCAATATACTTGCAAAACTAGAAAAAGAAAAAAAGAAAAAAGCACCCATGAATGGGACATACCTCAGCAATAAATAAAAACGAACCACTAATATATACGATTAATGAGGACACATCCTAAACAATTATGCTGAATAAAAGTGCCAGAGAGTGTGTGTATTATATATCCCCATTTACATAAAATTTAATGAAATACAAATCCATTGTAATGAAAAGTAGCTGTGTAGTTGTTTGGAGAACAGACATGGATTCCAAAAGCACTAGAATACTCTTGGGATGATGTACATGTGCATTGTCTTGATGTGATGACTGCACAGGTGCATGGATATATAAACTATAATTATATGTTTAAAAAAAGGAAATTTCCAATAGAAAATCTCTCTCTGAAGCAATTTGAAATGCTCCTCACTTGGTAAAGTGGCTTGTTCTACAATAGCTGAAACATTTATTTTTAATTTATTTTACCTTTACTTATTTCAAGCAAAAGATACATTCTAGGGGCTGGAGAGGTGGCTCAGGGGTTAAGCCTCTGCCTTTCAGGCAGAAGGTCCTGAGTTCGGATTCCAGACCCCACGTATAGACGCCGGGCGGAAACGGGGGTGGCCTGCGTTTCTGGACCTGGTAGGGCGGAGCCTGTGAATCCCGGGCAGAGTAAACAAGGAGGAGGTGGAAGCAGTCCATGGTGGTTCCCTAATTCGTCCGTGGTTCTACACACACACACACACACACACACATACACACACACACGCACACATGCATACACACACAATTTAATAAATAATAAATAATAAATAATAAATAAATAATAATAAAAAAGATACATTCTAGGATTACCTTGTACTTTCCCTGCCACATCCCTAGAATCACCCATTTCTCCAAGGATTCTTCACCCATTTCCATGGGTAATGGCAACAGAGCTGAGTGGTTATTCTTTTTGGTTGTTTGTTTACAAAATGGTTTATATTTTTATTACATTTTTTGCCTAGTTATACCAGCTCAATAGGTAACACCCCTCATTCTTCCCCCTCCCATGGTTATTTTTAAGCAATAAAGGAATACATTTTCTTAGTGATATGAGCACCCAAGAGACACCCAAAAGCTTTCTGATTGGACTCAAGACCCACTTGTCAGAAAGGTACCATCCCTGTCACTGTGAACTAAACCAAGAGCCTAAAAAAAAAAAAAAAGAAGGAAAGAGATGAATAGGGAAGACAGCCAATAAACCTATAGGAAGGAAGACAGTACATCAAACTGCTCTTTAGGCAACTGTTATTAGATTGGAAACTCACAGTGGAAATCTTTGGATCTAAAGCTGGGTGAGTGAAGGGAAATGCTCGTATCAGGAAGGTGATCTGAAGAGAGGTAACAATCTATCATGGAGGTCTGAGCCCCCACAAGAGTAGACAGGCCAGAGTAAACCTTAGAGTCCATAAAAGCACACAGGCAGAAGAGTGGGATGGAATGGTGAAGGGAAGAAAAGGAATGGGAGGGAGGAGTGAGGGAGGAAAGCTGGGATGAATACTCAATATGCTTGTAAAAATAGAAAAAATTAATAAAAAATAATACATATTCTAAACATGAAATATAGTCAAGCCAAATATAATTAGATAAATGTACAAGTCCAAAGTTGTTGAAACTTTTAGTTTAAGCAGGAAAATGACGGAAAAAAAATCTGTCATGAAGAAAAAATACTACTGTATAGAATAGCTTCGAAGGATGCTCTTTTTTAAATGCAAACCTGAAGAAGCACAGAGCAACCCAAACATTCCCTCAGAACATAGAGAGTACACTTTTCCTGATTGTTCTTCTCAGGCCCTCTGAGTCTTCATATAGATTCATAACCTGCTTTCTTTGTAAATCAAGTTAAAAATGACCTTTAGAGTAATGTGCAAGCATCAGGGACAAAATGAGAGAATAAATTCAAATACTGCTAGACGAACTAGGGATATTGCTGACATAAGTTGTTAATAATGAAAAAAACTGACCAGCAAAGAAACTCACTGATGTAGAATATGTCTGAAAGCATATTGATTCTTGAGTACATTAATCCCTTATAGAGAAGAATTAATGTCAGAAAGTGAGTCATGGGCCAAAATATAAGATACTTTCAAATGCATTTTCTGTGCTTACAGTGTGCTCATCTATGTCAACCTCTGGTTGTTAAACAATTCAGATGCTTTCTATGACCTGATCCCATGATGCATCAAGGGAAAATAATAGTTCTAAAAGAAACTTTATTCCTCTTCAGCGTTTCAAAGCAGAAAAGTAGCAATTAGAACTCTGGGAAGAAGCAATTTATCATTTCAAATAAGAGTGGCTTAAAAGAGATGCACAAACGTTGAGATAGTAAAATCTATCCTTTACTTCAACATACACTATCTTTATATCATTGAGGTATATTAGGTATATATTGCTTTTGTCCTATTTGGTACATGTAGTAAACTAGTCTCACAGGTGATAAGTAATTTTTTGATTGTCAAATATCTTTTTAAGTTACAGGTTAATGAATAGTATCAAGAGATGATTAACTCAAAAGTTTCACTATATGAATACTATCTTCCATATCAATCAAACATATTTTTCAAGAATTAAAACTTGATCAGAACAAGCTTTTATGAGTCTCCATTGTTCAGCATGTTAATATAGTTGTAAAGTACAGACTGTAAGATATTATTGAGAACTTCCATCTCCAGGAAAATAAAACACATTACTTTCATGTAGTCTCACAACAAAGATGGGCTAAAAATCATGAATGTTATATAAAACAATAAAATTAAGATTAAAATACTAAAATATAATCCCCTTGGCTACTAATACTGAAACCTGAGCAACAGCTAATGGGAGAGTTCCATTGGTTTTATTTTTTTCTTTTTATACCCACTTAAGGTGACAAAGAAGTCTCCATCATTAGTAGGGGAGTAGGAAACTCAAGAAAAATTTTTGTCCCTAGTTGAAAGGCCAGCAAGGGACCGCCTATCAGTGTACACAACTTTTAGGTGTAATCTCCCTCTTAGCTAAATACTACAGAAAATATTTCAGTTCTATTCAAATCCATTGGTAGAAGGAAAATGTGGAATCTAGATTTACACCTTTGTCATTATGTAGCAAAATAAAACCAAATACCCCACTGAATGTTGACACAGAAATCCAAGTTGGAAGCTGCACTGTGATTCTAGAGGTGATAAACCTCATGATTTGTTGTGGAGGCCAAGGAGAACTTTGACCCAACCCCATGTTAAACAGAGATCCCTCCCAATTCTTGTTGGGATGCAGTATCAGAGGTAGTCTACCAGAATTCTTCCAACACAACCCATCAAGGAAGACACTAACTTCCCATGGCAACAACGGAGGCAGTATAGGGAGCAATGATGTCACAAGTCTATCCCTCTAAGGCTGGGGAGTACTGAAGGAAGAATGGACATACTGAGGTTCATCCCCACATATCAATAATGAGGGGTATTACCCTTGATAGTCAATGAACGTCAACCTGGGTTTCTACCACAGCAAGCAGAAACAAACTATTGTACTATGCTTGAATCAAAAAGTTAAGTGTTTGGGGAAAAAAATCCACAAAACAAGTTTTGTCTGCTACATATCCATAAATATGTTATGAGTAAATATCACACTTTTGGAAATTCATTGAGTAATAAAAATCCAAGACAAAGGGAAATGAAACTCAATGTTCAGATCTATTGTATATAGCAAAATCATTCGTAAAACACAAATTACTGAATAATTTCCTGTGACCTTAAAAAAGTAGAAAAAACTCAAATCAACAATGAAATTTTATACTTTAAGGAATTATATGAGGAATATTTTTTCTTATTTCCACAAAGAAGGAAATATCAGGGAATAAATAATACATAAATAATTTTTAAATGAATTTTTTTTATTTATTCAAGTGTGCGTGTGTGTGTAGAACCACGGGCGAATTGGGAAACCACCATGGACTGCCTCTACTTCCTCCTTGTTTACTTCACCCCGGGATTCGCAGGCTCTGCCCTACCAGGGCCAGAAGCACAGGCTGCCCCCGCTTCCGCCCTGCGTCTATACGTGGGATCTAGCATCCGAACTCATGAAAAGTTTACATAAAGAACATTGCCAAGCAATTGTACAAAACCAGCATTTCTCTTATTTAACATCATAACCAGAAAAAGATTGCAAAAATTGAAATTACATGACTATATCTTTTTTTAATTTTTTAATTTTTTTTATTTATTCAATTGTGCGTGTGTGCGTGTGTGTGTGTGTGTGTGTGTGTGTATGTGTGTATGTGTGCAGAACCACAGGCAAATTCGGGAACCACCATGGACCACCTCACCTCCTCCTTGTTTACTCTGCCCTGGGATTCACAGGTTCCACCCTACCAGGACCAGAAATGCAGGCCGCCCCCTCTTCAGCCCAGCGTCTATACGTGAGGTCTAGATTCCGAACTCAGGACCTTCCGCCTGCAAGGCAGAGGCTTAATCCCTGAGCCACCTCGCCAGCCCCTAAAGACTATATCTTTAATAAACATATATTTAAGCTGGAAGTAAGTAAGCATGCCTGCAATCACAGAATTTAAGAAGTGAAGATAGAAAGGTCAGGAAATCAAACATAGGATTGGATGCAAGTAGGACCAGTCTGTGCTACATGAAACCCCCATTTTAAAAAAAGAAACAGCAAACTAAATCCAAGTAGTTCATTAAAAGAATCAACACCCTAACTAATTTATCTCTAAGTTGTAGAGAATGTTTAAAATATGAGTATCCATAAATGTGATACATTATATTAAAAAGAAAAACTTACATAACTTATATATTGAGAAAAATCTATGATATTCAATACTCTTTCTGGATAAACAAACCAGATATAAACAAACCAGATATTAACAAACCAGATATTAACAAACCAGATATAAAAGGATATTATCTCAATATAAAAAGACCTTATATCAATAGCTCAAAACTATGCAAGGCATGGAAAGGTGAAGCTGGAATCGATCAAAAAATGTCCTCCTGGGGCTAAGATTTCACAGTGTTGGAATTATCTGTGGAGGAAACTGAGGCACAACAGTCCCCAATGGTCCTGGTAATCAATGGTTCTTCCCAATTGTGTATCTTGAATGTTACTATCCCAACCTGCTGAGTGAATTGTGCCCAATGATGTATATTGACTTAATTAACACAAAGGCAACCAACTATGGTCTAACTGGTTTGGAAGCATTATTTGGAGGGAAGAGATCAGGCCTGGTGCTGTAGAACTGGTCAACGGCCCTTGTCTGTTCATAAGCCCTAGAATGACTGGAGAGCCTGTGCTTAGCTTCATAGACTGCTTCCTATATTTATGTTTTATACCCACCCTTAGTCAGGCAAGCATCTTTCCACAGTTCATGGTGGTTACTTTGGAGGCTCATGGCTAGTCAAGATGCTGAGAGTAAGAAGCAATCAGTTGTGGGTGTTTAGGTCAAAGCTTATGGTTTCTATCGGTTATTAACAAACCACAGATATGCAGCGTTTCAGAGTTGTATATGACATGATATATAACTAGGGAAAAGGGAAAAGCTACTTGGTACTTTAGTTAGCATGTTATGATCACTCCATAGTTGTGATTTACATCCTAGCAACAAGCTTTATAGACGTCCCAGTTCCTTGAGAATGCATGAGATACTCTGGACCATACTAATGAAAACAAACTGCCAAGATGTCACAAGTAACAGAGAAGCATTATTTCATGTTACACTAGTAAAGAAACATTTCAATTTTTATTGAATAATGAAGACAACATTCTGGCATTAAGTAAAATATACTTTATACACAGGAAAATACAAAGGTTGTGCCCTTGTAAGTAGAAATCAAAGAGAATCACCTTGCTTAGACAGGATGCGGGTTTGAAATAAGATTGTCATCTCTGACTTATCCCTCAAACGGGCGTCTATAAAAACTTAGAGGTAAAAATAAAAAACATAACAGTGATCACAAACAGCAGCAACAGTTCAAGTTCCGAAACTTACATAACAATATGAAATGAATATTGGTCCCCAAACCATTCTGTGGAATCACATGTAACTTCCTCTTCCACTAAAAGTCAGATCGCCCAAACTTAGAGGTATATGTCATAATATTAGCACCCCTTCTAGAATCCTGTAGAGAATCTGACAAGTTAGGTAGCTGATATACAGAGTTTTAGGGAACAGAAAGGCAATGGAATTTTAGAATATAATAAAGTGAAGAAAGAAATTCATGAAGACAGAAGGAAGTGTATTCAGTGGCTGAGGCAGGTGGGGGAAGGCAGAGAAACCCTGTCTTGGAAACTGAACAAAATCAGTTCCCTTAATTTTAATTTTATTTGATCACTTCATTCTTTTCTCCATTCATGAATGCAAATTCATAAAATCTGAAAAGTACATCATGCTGTCTCATATGTTGTTGATATGGAGATTTAGGCTAGCTCTTCAATAACGCTTTTTTTTATTCAATTGTGCATGTGTGCGTGTGTGTGTATGTATGTGTATGTATGTATGTGTGTATGTGTAGAACCAAGGGCGAATTCGGGAACCACCATGGATGCCTCCACCTCCCCTTGTTTACTCTGCCCCGGGATTCACAGGCTCCGCCCTACCAGGAACAGAAACGCAGGCCGCCCCCGCTTCCGTCCGGCATCTATACGTGGGGTTTAGAATCAGAACTCAGGACCCTCCACCTGCAAAGCAGAGGCTTAACCCCTGAGCCACCTCTCCAGTCATCCAATTACACTCTTGACAAGTACAATTCACTGAATAATTTCATCACAAAGCCCTCTGGAAAATCTGTGCTAATACCCTACTGAACACATCATAATCAACAGAAATGTATTCTTGTTACAATCACTGGCAATAAGTGAATAGTGTGTTTATAAATGTAACTTAAGATGCTAAAATGATTTTTCTTTCCCGTTACATGAAAATATGCCATTTTCATTTCAAAACTGCTCTTAAATTTAGTGGTATTCTACACACATATATTTCAGATATTAGCATCCTTTTTTCCAATTTAAAAGAATCTACTTGTATTTTTAAAATTTCCTTAAGTATTTTGATAGGAACTTTATCAATTTATGACTTTTATTTCTGCATTTGAAGCCTACTTCATTATTTTATACATAGTAGCTTTCAAATAAATGTAGATTGTTTCATATATTGCATGCAATTGATCTAGTTTTAATGGCTTTCAGTTTTCCATTTATACAATATTTTAAAAGCTAAGCAGCTCTCTGTATTAATTCAACTGTCTTTATATATAAACATGCAAATGAAGAAATGATATATAGGTATGATTTTATATATCCAGTATCAGATCTATTAGTATTTATGATCCTGATTTGCAATGATTCTACACAATATTCAACGCCAAGAAAACATAGCTTTATTTCATAATCATTAGAAAACACTTACTTTCATCCTTATTTTATAACTTCAATTACTAAGTCCCATGTACTTTCTTATCAATTGCTTTGGAAATATACTAGTTTCAGACATCCACATAGTGAATGCAAGCTTAAGTTTCTGTTGTCAAATTACATAAAGCATTAAAAGCAATTGAAATTCACAAGCTTGACTGGATTAATGAAAACAGAGGTAAGATCTGAATCATTGAAGCTTTCTTTATTGAAATATCATATGGTTTTCCTTATGAAGCCTCAAAGAAAAATGCTTTTAATATTTAAACATTTTCATTGTCCTAACAATGATTTATTTCACCATTGTTTTGGGACAGGGTTTCTCTATGCAACACAGATTGGACTTGCACTTTTCTTCTTCCTTTGTCTCCCAAATGCTAGGAACAGAGGTATGTGCTACCACGTGTCAGTGATGTCTTTTGATATGGTGCAAAATGATACTGATTGTTCTATTCTATTATTTCCCTATGATAAATGAAGGCCAGCCCTTATCAAGTGTTACCTTGCTATATAGTAAATCATAAGCTACTAACCTGTCTACTCTCTGTTTTCTGTTGTCTTCTTCCCCCAACGCCCACTGTTACTGAATTCATTGCACTTGGAAATAAACATACCTATCTATCTATTTCTCTTCCTGTTTCTTCAATTTAATGAGTAATAATGATAAAAACATCATGTTTCACACACTGTTGACATTTTAGATGGATGCATTTCAAAAAACTTATGGTCTTGAAATGATGTGTTAGATATAGTCTAAGTTTCCTCTAGACCCTCTTAAGAAGATTTATATTGTTTGAAGACCTAATATGAATAGCTTTGTCCATTTCTGCATGAGTGAAAGTCACACCATATCACATCCTTCTTCTCACCCTTCATAATGGGAACTGAAATGATTCCAATCTTAACCAAGTCTCATTCTGGATTTCACTGCAGCTGCATTGGAGAGAGGCAAGAGGGCTGTGTAGGAATGTAAAGTTTATTTTAGTTCATTGCTTTTTATGTTTTATTTATTCACTTAAGAGAGAGAGAAAGAGACACACAGAGAGATATACATTAGCATAAAAGTGGAGAGTAAAGCAAACTTTTGAAAGTTGGCTCTCTCCTTCTACCATGTGGAGTCTTGGAGTTTGAACTCAGGTTTCTAGGTTTATAAGCAGGCAATTTACCTGCTAAGCTCTCTCCAATTTTAATCAATGAGACACAGGATACAAGAAGAACATGCATGGCTTTGGGGATTATGTAGGGGCTTTTTAAGATATGCAATAGCTCTTGGTACATATGCAGTCCCGGCCAGGAGGCAGTACCAGCCTTCTTTGCTTCTGCTCCCTTTATACTTCACTTCGTTCTCTATGATTCTATTGCATATGAGCATTATCATATACTTTCCGGTGGGTTGAACAAACCACTTTGGATAGAAAAAATTTCTAATTTTATTTGAAAAAGGTAACTCGAGGAACTCTTTCTAGTATGTAATTCCTCCTGATCACCATCATGTTTTATAATGATTTTAGATAAGTAAAAGCAGGAAAGTCATATTATAGGTGTATATTCTTCTTGATCCAAATCCTCAAAATTCTTTCTTCAAAATTCATCCTCCCCATAAAAAGTATGTATAATTTACCTAGAAATTGCACGTAAGAAAGTTCTTTTCATACATAGAGTTAAAACTAGAATAGAGTGTTTATCTAGCATGCACAAAACCTGGGTTTCAGTTCTTAAATGAGTGACTAATTAATTGATAAAAGTAACTTTGGAATAGCAGAAAAGTTTAGCCCATTAAATTAATGGTCTCTTCTCATTAAGAGAAAAGTTGTCAAAGGCATCTTCAGGTTCTTCTGAGAGGATTCCTGAAAAGGTTAAAATTGTTTGATCAATGTTCATTATCAAAAATAGAGGATCTGAGACTTGAGAGATGGCTCAGGAGTTAAGTCTTTGTCTCACAAGCACAAGGACCTTAGTTCGAATTCTAGATCCCAGAGCAAACCAAGATGATTCCCAAAGTCATTCTTAAGCCTCCACATTTACACACAGTGCCCTTTTCTACACATACTCAAAGATATGTACATATCCACACCTACTCACACACACACACACACACACACACAAAGAAATAGAGAAACTAACATGTTCATATCTATAAAACAATGCATATGATTTAAAGAAGTAAATTGTAAATTAACACAGCAATGTCTTAGAATGTTGTTGTCAAGTGGTAAAATTTAAAAGTAGAAATATACTAAGTATCACTCATCTCTATCTCTTTTAATATTCTATAATTCCAACTTATTGCATCAGGAATAACTTCTAAATTTGGCAAGCACCTTTCATGAAATATCAGACTGATTTCACATATAGTGAATTTAGCTTACTTAGTAAAGCTTTTCTATAAACTTCTATTTTAATATACCACATAGGTAGTAGTATCACCAGGAGACTAATACTTACTAAGTGTAATTGTATCCAGGTTACATATTAATAAATATTATGAGAAATAAGAATTTTTTCTTTCTTTTTTTATTTTTCTGCTCATACAAACATAATAAGAGCCCCTGTCCCCTCCCTCCCTCCTTCCCTCCCTGGACTTCCCTGCTCCCTCCCCCCCTTTGCCCCTTCCTTTCCCCCCTCCTTCCCTTTCTCCCAGTGCCCCCTCCCCCATCTCTGAAGCATCCTTTAATGTGTATATCAAACTTTCCTCTGGGTCCTCCTCTCTGATGAGGTGTAAGGACTCAGTGGTAATTCCTAGAACTCTTTCTTGTGTTCCCCTTAACTATAGGAACACTATTGTCCATTGCTTCTAAGGATCCTAGTACCTTTAGTCCATGCTAGAATTTGAGGGGTCAATGATATGCTGGTCATTGTGCAGATCATGCAGAGTCCTATTATAACTTGTGTGGAGTATCTTGCATATCATGACTCCTCCCATCCTTGTGCTCTTACAATCTTACTGCCCCCTCTTCCGCAAATTTCCCTGAGCTTCAGAATGGGGAGAGATTAGTCAGGCCTGATTCCAAGTGGTTGATATAGAGTCTCTGATGTTCTGAATTATGGTTTGTTGATGATTGTTTTTCAGTTTTGCTGTTCCTGCAATGCCCTTGGCTCTATCCTGATGGGTATTAGATGTCACCCCCTGGCCAGAGATAAAAACCTGTTAAATTAGAGTCTTGTTATAAGAGTATATTCAAAGGTAGATGGAATAAAAGTAGGAGACCGTGGTAAGAGAAGGGTCAGTCACCCATTTGCAAAATGGTTACCTTCTATCTGGCAGCCTATATGCCCTCCCCTTCTGGTGAGATCACACCCCATCAGTTGCAAATGATCAGGAAGGAAAGTCTGTGAAGTTAACCAGATGTCTCATTACTTACTTGCAGTCCTTGATGGTGGCCTATTTTCTCTGTTGTAACATGGTCCCCTCTCTTTGTTTCTGGTGAGGTCCTCCTTTCCCATCCCTACTGTTTATAATCTACAAATAAGAATTAAAACTACATCTATCTAAATTTTCATTCTCTTACACAATAATAAAATATTATTTCTTATTCTTTTTCTACTCACATTAAATTATGAACATATAAGAAGTCTACTAATTGTGATATAAAGTTCACTTTAGTATACAAAGATGAAAACATAAACTACTTCTTAATTATAAATTTGATACTAATGTATTCCTAAATTATTGTCCTAATGCAGAGTACATGAATTAATTTTGCATTTATGTGAAGAGCTATAAATTATTTTAAAATTACCATCTCTGTGAAGACTACCTTTATTCAAATTCAACTATCACTAAAAATGTTTACTAGACAATTGTTTCCCTAGCAACTGTTACCATGTATGCACACAGTCCTTCTTTTTTGTTTTGTTCCTTTTTTCCAAAGGAACAATGTATGACATTAAGGTAGAATATTAAAATTCAACACGTATTGACAAATCCAAAACAAAAGTATAATCATGATGAGTCAGTGTTTATACCAACGCATGGACTACACTATGCTGGAAGTAAGTACAAAAGAATGGGGTTTAGGCAAACTGAAAACAGTAAGAGTAGATGTAATCACAACACTGTTTGAATTACTATTTATCCTAAAAAACAAGAAACACCACTTAATTTAAAAAAAAAACTTTCAGATGTTTCTAAATATTGGATAAAATAGAAACTAATTCTTTTTTTCAAGATTATTTACTGATTTCATGGAAGATGAAAAATTTACAACTTCAGGAAAAAAATGAACATATGAGAAAGCAGCATTATGGTGATTCCAAGAGAAACAGAATCAGACTATAAACTTCAGATATTGGAATTACTGGGAACAACATGAAGCATGTTTGTTTTAGTTGACTAACTGGAAGGTTTAGCAGATTTTTTGTATGTATGTAGTATCAATAATTAAACTTAGAACTTTGCACATGTTAAGCAAGTGTTCTATCACTGAACTATACCACCATTTTTAATTTATTTTTCTAGTTTTACAAGCGTGTTGAGTATTTATCCCTGCTTCCCTTCATCCCTTTTCCTTTCCATCCCCCTCCCTTCCCTTCATCAATTCATTCCACTCCCTCCTACCCTCCTGCCTGGCAGCTTCTATGGAGCCCAGGGTTCCCTCTGGATTGTCTAATCTTGTGTGGGTTCAGGCCTCTGTGGCATACCAAGTTGCCCCTCTTCAAGCCACCCCACTGATAGGGGCATTTCCCTTCATTCATCCAGCTCTAGTCCACAAGGTTCCCACTCTATGTTCTTATCTCTCTTGAGTTCCTTGACAGTCAGTGGTGGCGTGTAGTTACATTAGTCATTATGCAGGTCTGGTAAGAACAAGTGTCACTACAACGAGTTCCTGGATGCAGCAGTCCTGCCTTGAATGGAAAGTCTTGTTGAACAGTGGAACTTCCCATCTTTAGGTTCTCACAATCTTACACAAGATTCCCTAAGATTCCCTAAGCCTTAGGATGGGGAAAGATCAGATTGGCCTGCTTCTGGTGGCCATTGCCAGGTTATCAGTAGTCTGCATTATAGCTGGCCATTGTTGTCCACTTTGCTGTTCTTCTATTGTCTTAGGCTGCATCCTGTCAAGGTGTTGAGATCCTCTACCTTCATTGTATAAGAAGACTTCTAGAGCGAGGGCTAAGTGTTCTTCAAATCTATGGCTATAATAGCAACCATTTATAGAGTAGTTTGGTATACGATCTTCTTACTTATAAGTAACAGAAAGTAATCCTAAAGAAAAAGATTTTTTACAAACAGAAGGATATGATTCCTGTGTACTTTAAAAATTGTAAAGTTACTCTTCAATTTTCCTACTTAATATTTTCAATGTCCTGATTCTCTTGTTTCTGTCTCTCATTGCTGTCATTACAGACATGTGCCATCACTCCCAGCTTTAACAAATCTCTCAGAATCAGCCATAATGAAAGTAAGACTGCAAATCACTTTTTGCATTCTTTATTAATTCTTATATCAGAATCACCAAAAGAAGCACATCTCTTCAAACAAAATAATGGTCACTTAAAGCTCAGTGATTGCAATGTCATAAAATAGGAGAGAGAATCAAGCACACATGTGTAGGTTGTATCATGTGTGCTAGAGCAATTACTATAGGTACGGAAGTGTCCGGTGTATTGAGCTCCTACTGTCTATCACATACTATCATGTGCTGGGTCTGATTGGTAAATAGATCTTGAGAGATTATCAGCGTGAAGAAGAGACAGTTGTCTTCGAATCTGAACTCTTTCCTTATACCATTTAGAGTCTTTGGAAGGCTGGACAAACACTGACATTTATTTTATCTTTATATGATCTTTGGAGTACATAAAGCATCAAGTACTAAAAACTACACATCTTCATGTGATCTGTGTTTTGTAAAATGTTCTGCAAATGTGATGATTCTACTGAAAAGCCCCACCCACAAAAGGCAGCACCAAACATCTTTTTCACCGTGCATGCTCCAATCACGCTCCCATAATTGTTCTCTCCCCTTTGCTTAAGAACATTGAACGTGCCTAAAGTCAGCCATTGTTTCACACCGTGACGTTCACCAGCAACATTTAACAGTAAGTTTCTTTCCCAATTTAAAAAAAAAAAACACACTTTTTTTTTAAATTGTGTGTGTATGCATGTGTGCGCACACGTATGTATGTGTGGGTGTGTAGAACCACGGACGAATTGAGGAACCACCATGGACCGCCTCCACCTCCTTCTTGTTTACTCTGCCCCGGGATTCACAGGCTCTGCCCTACCAGGACCGGAAACGCAGGCCGCCCGGGCTTCCGCCTGGCATCTATACGTGGGATCTAGGATCCGAACTCAGGACCTTCCGCTGTAAGGGAGAGGCTTAATCCCTGAGCCACCTCTCCAGCCCCAAGAAACACGCATTTCAGTAATCACTTATTCTTGATCTACTGCTGTGATAAAAACAAAAAAAGGTCTGATTTTATGCTTACTTGTTCCATCCTCTACCCTTTATACCTATGCAATTACTACTGGGAAGCAGGAACAAAAAGTAAGGTCTAATTGATGTTGAGTTGATTCTAGCCCTGTGTTCCATGGACATTCAGTTCTGGATCTTTGAAGAAGTGAAACCTGGACCAATTACTCAGGAACCCTTCATTAGTAGATTTCTCCAGGAGGTACTCAGTTTCTTCACTCAGCCTCTGATTTTGTGCTGCTATCCAATAGAAACATATTTTCTTCCACTGATAATGCCTCTAAGGGCTCAAGAATCTCTTTTTGTGTGACCCACTTCTGGTTCACAGGAAATACGTTTGCATTGCTACAAACAATTACTGGTGTTCAAGATATTTCAGATGCCCTTTTATCTCTCCCACCTACTGTGAGCCCAGCTTGCTGCCACAACTGCTACACAAGTGTATTCATACTCATTGTTTGGAATTTAGGTTTTGCTGAGCTTCACATAAAGCTATAACAAGCTATAACAAATAATCCACTGAAATCACAGCTACTGACCAGGTTAGGAATAATGATTTCACTCACCCTTAATGTCGAGTTATGACAAGTGAACTTAATTTTTATAAAAGATAATTTTAATAGTCTTCCTATTAAAGCAGGACAGTGAATAGTATTATTAGAGGTATAATAAACTTTTTTCATATTAAGGCATCAGAGTAAAAGAAATAAAATTCCTTATTGTTTTTCTGATCCCACTTGCACACAGATTGAAAGATTCAAACTCTATTTGTATGCATTGTCAAAATAGGCCTAATTTCCCAGTAGCAATTTTGCTTAGCTTGACTAGTACATAAAAACGGAAAACATTGTGGCACTCAAATTTCATATCATTCCACTAAAACTCAAGTCAGTTTCTTCCAATTGTAGGATAGAGTCTACATCGTCAAATAGCATCTAATCAAATGAAGGCATCCATGCAAGTTTTTCACCATCTTAAATGCTAGTCTTAATTCAAATAAAACAGAAAAGCTAAAATGGATTTGATTCATGAACTAAAATCCCTTGCATTTATATAGCTTTCACAAGGTTGCTTTAAAAAATACCAGTTATTCAAAAACAAAAGTACTTTGCCTAATAATATGTGTTATAAAATAGTGTCATTTTGTCAAGAAACTGAAGCTTAGTATTCACCACCATATTTCAGGGTGCCATTTATAGACTAACAGTACATACATGTAAAATAATGTTTCTATGTGTCTTTTATACAAATCAAAGTAAGTAGATGCAATCTTGTTCACAAGTGCCATTCTGAAAGATCAATAATTTCTGCTGTTTCATGTAAAATGTTCTTAAATAATATGTTCTGTTCTTCTTTTGATAAAACGGCATTACTTTCTTCAAATATAGAGATGACGGCAAATGTATATGTATTGTTTCTGATTGTTCCAGTCTATGTGAACTTCTTTATGAATTGGGCTAATCACACACTTTGAAGATCAGTAGAAATTAGGGATCCAACATCTGTTTTTTTTTTCATTTCGTTTCAGCAGGATTCTCACTTTGCACTGAAATATGATTTTGTGAAAAGGTCTATATTTTCTCTTTAGAATGTAGAGAGACTACATTCTAACTGAAGGATACACTTGGAACAGTAAGTAGTTCAAATTACCCTGGAGTTAAATCATAGCTCAAACCGTATTATGTAAGGGAATCATTGTTCTTCAACAAAACAACTATTACTGTCCAGACATTGTACCATAAAAATTAACCTAAATGTGGAAGTGATTCCGTTCTATTTCCAAAAAGTCACCTATACTGAAGAAGGGAAAATTTTCTCTGCAGTGTATGTGAATTCAGAATTTAAATTTCTCTTATAAGAACAACCAGAAAAGAAAGAGTCCAGATAAGTCATAGGGATGACAATTTTTGTTGGACAGTTAATACACTTCTTGACAAGTCAGGACCTACATAATTAGTTAAGATATAGCAACCCAGTAACTTTAGTTGCATTAGGTCAAGTGCTATTTCTTCTGTTGTTTGGTTTTTTTGGCAAGTGTTCACTGGTGACACATTAATCTAGATTTAAAACTATAACAGAAAATTCACACCAGCAAAATAGCAGCTTTAAATTCATAACTTTATAAATAAATCAAAAAGGAAAAATAAAAATGAACTTGCATCATTCTGCTTGGCTGAGTCCTCATCTCACTGAAAGCCACATCAAAGGGAGAGCCTCCTCCAGTTTTCTGACAGCCACTGCTGTTTAAGAAAATTCAGCACCATGCAACATATATGAAGCACCAAAATGCTAGAAATATATTACAATGTGTTACCCTGGGTTGCTTCCTTTAATGCTTTCAAGCTTTAGAGAAAAATCATCTTTTAGAAATTGTAGTAGAGCAGTGCAATGAAAACAAAATGAACAAAGTGATGGGTAAACATCATTAAAAGAAAAATACTTAAATCTGAATTCATATGAAAAACAATTACAATGCTCCAAAGAATAGAATACAGATATATTAATGGATGAAAGATGTACAGATACATACATACATACATACATATATACATAGAGATAAACAGAAAATAGATGATAGAGATAGATAAGCGGTTATAGATAAACAGATAGATAGATAATAGGTATAGGTAGATTGATAAATGCATAATGCTTAAGAGCTAGAGAATAAATGATTAAAAGGTAAATTGATGATATGTGCACATACACATACATAAATGATAGATAATAACTCTATGATGTTATTGATAGGTAGATGACAAAAGATAGATAAACTGGTAGATGCAAAGATACTATTGTTGAAGTAGTTTACTTTTCTTAGGTAATTGTTTTTTTTACTAAAGAAAACCAAGAAATATCTAGAACTGAGGGCCTGAACGTAAAGGAAAGAGGGGGGAAAAACATGTTGGAACAATAGACATGCATTAAATTGGTAAGTGGATAGGGACAACCTATGTAACACAAGTGAAGAGCCCATTGGCCCTATGAGAAAGCTGTCCTGACTTTGGTCAATTTGAATCAGAAAGGCAGAGCAGAATCCTGTTCATTGGGGGAATGAAACTCATCTTCATTAGCAATGCATAGGTTTGACTAGCAATAAGGCATTTGTTTGTTTATGTCTCTATTATCCTAGACAGGAAATGGAGATCCCTATGCATAATATTAATTGTCTTTCTAGAACATATGAGCTGATTTCCTTTAGCAAAGGACTACATCTGCCACCAATCTCCCACAGAGCTCTTTCTTTATATTTACTAGACTTTCCTTTATTAAAATACTTCAAATATATTACGCTCTAATAAATAATTCCTCCCTAAATAAATAATTCCTCCCTGTGTTTACCCAAGTTTAACAAGCATATCATTCATGCTGACATGCTGAATTTAGTATGCCAGTTTGCAAAAGAAGGAACGAAATTACACCTATGTAAGTTCTATAGTTTTCCCCCAAATAAGACAATCTCTTGGAAAAGATGCCATTCTGGAAGCACATCATTGAAGACTGATTTTATACTTAAAGTTTACAGAAAAATTTGCTGAAATAAAACTCATTACCTTAATGAGGTCTTGTTTTTGTTCAAAGAAAATGATTTAGAAGTATAAATTTTGGTTTTACAAACAAGTTTTAAAGAAGATGAACAATGTCAAGTGACAGTTTACTGGTTTACCTCTAGTCTTTCCAATACTACTGTACATTTGGCTCTTGTTTCTCCCAGTTCCTTCCCCAAATCTGCTTCAGAATTCTGTTGGATAATCTCCAACCTACTATTCACACACACTTCTTTTGAGTCTTGGAAGCAAACTTACCACAACAGATCTTATCTAGAGGACACTTGGGAAAGAGAAGCCCCGGGGTATAGCACTAAAAATGTGTTTGTATTATAAAAAAAATGCATATTTCCCTGTCATGGTGAGTCCAAGTGAAAGGAAGAAACATAAGCAGGTGCCAAAAAAGATTTTGCTAGCCTATGCAGTTTAATATAAGAACATCTCAAGATATCTTTCCAAAAGACGGGAAGCAGCCACAAGTATTGGGTTCCCTTCAAGCTCTTTCATGATCAGACAACTTGAGGATAAAATTTTATAACAAGTGTGACAATTTGGTAAAATCTAGGAAATGGAAATATTAGCAGAGATGCATAGTTATAGAAAAACCTAAGATGACACATTGAATTAGACATCTTTCCATTGATTAAAGGTTATCAGTGATGACTGTGCATGCCCATCTTACTGTATTGTATAAAAATGGAACTTATCTTAGTGCAAACCAGAGTGCTATGATAGAAAAATGGTTCCTGTGGTGGAGCACTTATCAATATTAATTCATAAAAGTAAAAGGACTCATCTCTATTTTTAGATAATCCACCTGCTCTTCTTTATTTGAAGCTGCAGATATTCACTTAATAACATAAACTGATGCCGAGTTTTGAGCTTTACTAAGCTAAGGATTTCAAAAATTCTGCTTAGCTCTCAGTGGATCAAAATCTAATGAAAAATATTTGAAAGAGCAAAGTAATAATAATTGCATTTTGTAAGCAACAATACAATCAGGAAATCCAGAAAGAAAACAAAGCAAACAAGAAGCAGTCTTGCATTAATGTTTTAAATAACATAATGAAATTATTTCTCATTGTTTACGTGGCTATGTTCATTTAAATACAATTATCCACTTCACTTTAAATGCGGAAAGCGTGCATTTCATAAAATCTCTTGATTTAAAATAGGCTATTTTTTCCTTGTTAGAGTGGATTGAAAGTTTTTCATGCTTCATGAACATTCTGGACTCCTTGAAGGAGACAAGTGTCTGTCCAGACTGTGGGATGGAGGAAGCATCTCTCTCCTACACCTGTTCCATGTTTCAATGCACTGGCCCACAACCACCTCTTCATCTCTGTCAGCCTCAGAGTCTGTTCTTCTCCAGTGACCTGAGCTTGATGGAACAAAAGGAGACCATTTCAGAGCAATGGCTGCTGGCTGCCAAACATAGCACTTAGCAAAAATTTGATAGCTACAAAACTAAGTGGCATTATTTGTATTGGTTTTTATGTAGGGCATCTTAAGAATAAGACAACTGAAACGTTACTAATTCAAATTCATATTTGTTAACCCAAAGAATAGAGCTATCATGTTAAATTCTATGGACAAATTCAGAGCAATATAATTAGAACTCTGGGTTCCAGAAAGTTGTAAGAATCCATGACTCATAGTCCAGTGTTGCTTTAAAACTGGTGTTAACCTCTTGAGTACATGTGTTTCCTGCTTTTAAAGATCAAACAGTGCATGTGTCTCTATTAACAAAGAACAACTATTATTTTAACTCTGGTACACCTGTCTCCTTCTGTCTTTACAAAAAGTACAAAAATAAGCTGTGTTTTGCATTTTTGCAATAATATACATCTTATGTAACTGCCAAGGTTATTTAAAATGGATTTTTAAAATTAAAAATAAGTTCTAAAGCCTTAAGTATGTTTATAAATTAGAAATACACATAAATATTTAGATAGCGACAGATGAAACTTAGAGAATCTTTTCACTAATTGTTTTGTTAATTTGAAGAAATATAGAAGAGCTGATTGAACAAAACCAGTCAAGCTTACAATTCAATTTTAAGTTTTTATTTTTTTAGTATTTATTCAATTGTGCATGTGTGCATGCGCGCACGTGTGTGTGTGTGTGTGTGTGTGTGTGTGTGTGTGTGTGTGTGTGTGTGTAGAACCACGGACGAATTCGGGAACCACCATGGACGCCTCCACCTCCTCCTTGTTTACTCTGCCCTGAAGTTCACAGGCTCTGCCCTACCAGGACCAGAAACACAGGCCACCCCGCTTCCGCCCGGTGTCTACATGTGGGGTCTAGGACCCGAACTCAGCACCTTCCTCCTGCAAGGCAGAGGCTTAACTCCTGAGCCATCTCTCCAGCCCCAATTTTAAGTTTTTTTAACTAAACAATTATCTCAAATGCCAGATTTTATTTTCAGTTGAAATGCTAATTTTGTGTATTCCCATTTCTATCAGTTCTGTAGATATACAGGAAATGCAAGACCATTTCTAATATTTGGTGTTGGTTAAGAATACTAAAAGTAGATAAATGTAAGCATAATGCATAAATGAAAGCAGAGAAGAACCACAACTGTAGTATTCTACATAAAAGCCTTTATTGAGTGTCAATGATATGACAAGAATTTTATGAAATTCTTCTCACCAATGACTGCATTTGATCCTTCCAAAGATTTCCTGAAGCAGGTAAAATGACTACTGCATTTACAACTCAGAAAATAGATTAACAAGAGTACTAAGTTTTGCATGTCTGGTAAGAAGATGATTCATATTTTCAGTTCCTGTCTGAGCAAACTACATTGTTTGATCACAATAAACACTAAAAATATTTCTTCATAGCAAAAATAATTTCAATTGGAGGAAGCCAATTGTATAAATCTTTCATTGTCTTTGCTTTAGTTTAGTTTTTCTTGTTTTTGTGCTAGTTTAAGAATTGAATGGATTTATCAGTATTGAAAACTTTAAAATCTGGAGGAAAAATAAATTCACATCAACAGAACTTTTGTTTGCTAGTTTGTATCATCTTGTGGAAATAATTGCAAAAGTTCACACAACAAGCTGGCAAATACCATACAAGTTGAAAGCAAGCCATCAGGTAAGACTTCTTTCTTGGGAATGAGCATGATTATCAACAGTAAGAATGTATGTACTTAGTTGACAGTAACTCGATTAGTCAAAATTTCAAAGTCATACTGATTTCAATAGAGTGACAGGTTTTTCTATAATCATTTAAACACATACAAAAAATAGAAGCCTACTCTATGCAGAAAAGCATATAAGATTATACAAGAAAAATGATTTAAAAAACGAGAACTCAAAAACAGTTCTGATGACAATAGCTTTAAGACCTGGAGACCCATTAGCGTTGCTAGACAGCATAGAAAACTGTCCATGAGGGAGCCCTGTCTCCAGAGATCTTGACACCATCATTCAGCCCATACATAGTATTTTTTACTTGTTTGTTAACAGTTCTCAAATTAAATCTACAATGTAGACCAATAATTGTTGCATTCTCATGTAATTAAGTTAGCAATGAAAAACAGACCCAAAAGTGAAATAAATCTTTTCATTACTAATTAACAATGCATCTTTTCATAGTATAACACTGAAAATGTGTCTGCATATAATTAGGTCATTGGGTCTTTTAGCCTGGATGGGACTTGAAAATTGCTAACCCATTTCACTACATTAACAGATTATTGAGGAACAACAGATAATAAAGATAATTCTCCCATTTGTTTTAATAGCAAATACAGTAACTTCTCAATACATATAGATTCATGCATGCAAGCATGACATGACGTATCAGAATTGACTTTTTAATAAGATAAGAAAGTAAAAAATTATCATCAGTGAAGTCCTTCTCTAAATTAAAACCCAAGAACATGTAAAAGGAAATGAACATTTTAAATCCCCAAAGGAATACAAAAGCAGCATCATAAATGCCATTTTTAAATTCTTTGGATCAGCAATGTCCTGATCTAATGTTCTGATTTCCCAGTGGTTCATGTCTATTGATTGCATAATGAAAGTCTTACAGTAGTGGAATAAATTTCTCAGAGATACAAACGAATGAATGTATCTTTGTGTTAAAGTGTTTTTAAAAATACTTAGAAAAAATATGTCTAATTCTATCTTCTCAATTCACCTTCTCCCTCACCAAAAAGTAGAAACTTTGGCATGGAAGTGAAATTATTAGTAAACACCTCCACTTGCTTGAATTCATTTGTGCCATAAGATACATACATAGAAATCATAGAAACAAGACTTTTTAGAGATTTCAAGAAAATTAGAAAATTATGAACCTGTTCAATGGAAAAACAATAAAAAACAAAACTTTAGCTACATTTAAGACCAGAAATTAAACTGTGTTTTTATAATAAATCATAGATTAAAATTAGATTATTTTATCCCACATCCTAATTGGCAAATCATGCGAACTGATTTAATGCTTGGAATAGTAACATAAGCAAAGGAATAAAAACTTATTGGTCTTATCCACAATGGTTACTTTGAGCTTCTTGCTAGAACAAGGCAACATATTTAATCTTAAAAAAAAATCAAACTATTTAGAATAAGCATGCTGAAGGCACTGTCTAAATTTACACATTTGAGCAACCATTTCTCAAACATAATACGTAAGATAATGGAAACAGCTGAAAAAGCATATATCTTTCATAAAAATATTTGCAAACAAAATAAGTTCCAAATGACAATGATGTTCCAAACAAAAAATGACTATTTAGAAATAAAACGTATTGGGCTGGAGAGATGTACCAGTGGTTAAGAGTGCGTTCTCTTCAAGTCTGTACGTCTAAGCTTGCATCTCATACCAACATTAAAAGAAAGTCTGATGTCACAGTTAAGCACAGGTATCAACTCGACAGTTGAGTATTTTGAGCTCTGGGCACATTTATGGAGAATTAGTGGTTGGATTAAGCCCAGAGCGAACCTGCAGGAGATTGTTTAGCTGATAGGAAGGCCCAGCACATGATGGGTGGGATTAGGCCCTGAAATAAAATACAAAGAGCTGGTTGAAAGAGTTGGCATCCTTGTGTATACTTGGCCAGACATGCTGGTCTAGCAAGTAAGGATCATCTCTCCCTCAGCCATTACATAGAGATTTGTGTGGCAAGTTCCCTCAGCCCTGGTGTTGATGCATGCTCTCCCATCAAGCTGAACCATGATTTTTATTACATTTTTTATTATTATTTCAGCTCATACAAATTTAATAGGTATACCAGTGTCCTCCCTCCCTCCTCCTCCCCCCGAACCCCGTACTCCCCCTCCCCTCATCCCTCTCTGCCCTTCCCCCAGTGCCTCCTGCCCCAATTCCCAGAGAGTCCTTTCTTGTGCATGCCTGATTTTCCTCTGGGCCCTCCTCTCCGACGACATACAAGGACACAGTGGCCTTTCCCTGAACCCTTTCCCATGTTCCCCTTAAGTATATGAACACTGCTGTGGCTGCCAATCCCTTGCCTCCAAGGATCTTGGTGCCTTTAGCAGATGCTAGACTTTGTGAGGTCAATAGTGTGTTGAACATTGCACAGGGCATGTAAAGTCCAATTATGATTGCTTCAGCCCTAACTTGTATGGAGTATCTTGCATATCACTGCTCCTCCCGTCCTTTTGCTCTTACACTCTTACTGCCTCCTCTTCCGCAAATGTCCCTGAGCTTCAGGATGGGGAGAGATTAGTGTGGCCTAGTTCTAGGTGGTTGATATAGAGTCTCTGAAGTTCTGGATTGTGGTTTGTTGATTTTCTTTTGCAGTTTTGCTGCTCCTGCAATACCCTTCATTCCATCCTGATGGGCATTGTATGTCACCCCCTGGCCAGAGACAAAAAGCTGTTAAACTAGAGTCTTGTTATAAGAGCACATTCAAAGGTAGATATAATAAAAGTAGGAAACCACAGTGAGGGAGGGGTCTATCACCCATTTGCAAAATGATTACTTTTTATCTGCCAGACTATATGCCCTCCTCTTCTGGTGAGATCATACCCCCTCAGTAGTAAATGATCAGGAACGAAAGTCTGTGAACTTAATCAGATGTTTCATTACTTATTTGAGTCCTTGATGGAGGCCTATTTTCTCTGCTGTAATATGGTCCCCTCTCTCCTTGTTTCTGGTGTGGCCCTCCTACCCCATCCCTCCTGTTCATAATCCTTGCAATTACTGTAGGTATTACAGAGATTTTTCTTTGAGTGTCTCTAGGTGGGCTGGATGAGTTTGGTACTAGGAGCCACCTATTAGGGAGTACATATGGCGCTAATTTTCTGGGTCTGGGATACTTCACTTAATATAATTGTTTCTAATGACATCCATTTCCCAGCAAATTCCAGTAATTCATCATTTTTGATGGCTGAGTAGTACTCCATTGTATAGATGTACCACTATTTCCTTATCCACTCGTCAACTGTTGGACATTTGGGTTGATTCCATGACTTTGCCATTGTAAACAGTGCTGCTATGATCATGGTCGTGCTTGTGCTATCAATGTGAACCTCTGCTGCATGGGGGGTTATTCCCAAAAGTGGAATAGCAGGGTCATATGGCATTTCAATCTTTAATTTCTTTAAGAATCTCCAGACAGCTCGCCAGAGTGGCTGTATGAGCCTGCATTCCCACCAGCAATGTAGCAGAGTTCTCCTCTCTCCACATCCTCTCCAGCACTTGTTGTTGTTTGTATTGTGGATTTTTGCCATCCTGACCGGGGTGAGGTGATATCTCAGGGAAGTTTTGATTTGCATTTCCCTAATGGCTAAAGAAGTGAGCATTTTTTAAGATATTTGTTAGACATTTTAATTTCATCCCTGGTAAAATTTCTTTTGAGTTCCAGGGCCCATTTTTTAATTGGGCCATTGGTTTCCTTGGTGTTTAGTTTTCTAAGTTCTTTGTGCACTCTGGACAGCAGAGCTCTATCAGATGTGTGGTTAGTGAAGATTTTCTCCCATTCTGTGGGTTGCCTTTGAGCTCGTGTTACAATCTCTTTATCTGAACAGAAGCTCTTTAATTTCACAAGATCCCAACTGTTGAGAGTTGGTAGCAGTGACTGTGCCATTGGATGTCTGTTTAGGAAGTGTTGGCCTAGCCCAATCAGCTCGAGGGAGTTCCCTATCCTTTCAACTATGTGAACCATGATTTGTAACCAGTAATCATAAGAGAAAATAAGCCCTTAAGCCATTTGATGATCATTTATCAGCAACCATGCAGGCAAACTGTAGCATCTGGGATGGTCATGTACACACCTGCTTCACCCACATGCACAGGGATAGCAGGGGGTATTGGTGGGGGATGAGTGAATGTCATCCTAGCTTCAGGCTCAGTGAGAGACCTTCTTCCAAATGAATCAGCATAGAGTAGTAGAACAGGACTCATGACATCCTCCTGCTGCTGCTGAACATGTGCATAGGTGTGTGCATCCATGCTCACATTCACACATACATGTACACACACACACACACACACACACACACACATACACACACAATATTTCTGTTCTAATTGTTGGAAAAAATACCTTGATAAAAACATTCTTGAATGTTTTCATGTATTTTTATCCTTTGAGATGAAATAAATGGTCTAATCTTACTAAACATGCCCAAATGTCCTGCTCATATTTAAAGCTGATAATTACTTCTGTCACCAAATTAGAATTTCAGCTCAGTTTGTGAGCTGCAAATATGAAAAATTTAACTGTGATTAGGAGCAGGAAAACCTCTTCCCTCTGAACTCATTCTTCCTAACAAGTCTCCCCTCTTACTCCCATGTTGTGTGTGTGTGTGCGTGTGTGTGTGCATGTGTGTGTGTGTGTGTGAGAGAGAGAGAGAGAGAGAGTTTGTGTGTGTGTGTTCTAATGCATTTAATTGGTGTTACTTACATGAGCATGAGCTGGGGTTTATTTTCTTGAGCAAGAGCACCTTATCAGAGGCTAAACCAATGAGGACTATGGCTCCCCCTCCCTCAGCAGTCTTCACTACCCATCTCCGGGAGTGGTAACTCCTCATGAGCCCATCTCCCAACCTAGATGACTTGCTATTGGAGTCAACCATGTGCATTTCTGCAGGCAACCACCACTGCTGTGAGTTAGCTCATGGGTTCAATATCATGTCCTGTCCAGAGGATTTCCTTCCACAGGATGCCTTTTCTTCTCACAGATTTTACATTCTTTCTGCTCTGCCTTCCCATTTAGGAATGAGCACTGGATAGTCATTTTCAGCTCTTCTTGTTCTTCAGAAATACATTAACCTCCAGGTATCCGTTTCAATGGGGAGGCAAAAGAATTTTTATTAATAAATTTTGTTCTTTGACAATTTATACCTATACATATTAACCTTTTAATGATTTTCCCACACTTGCTCATCTCTCTCACACCCAATGCTAGGTGGTGAAATGATACCCGTGAACAAGACATGGCCATGGCAGTATGAACTCACAGAACAGAGATTATCGGCTATACAGGAAAGGCCTAGACCACAGGCAGTTTAAGATGTGGGGGACTCTCATGAGGTCCTATCACTTCTTACTTAAGTATTAACAACTACCAGATTCTGGGAGAGGGAAGGGAGAACAGTATCCAGATGTGTACTCATCAGACTAAAGTAAACAATTCTAATCCCATGGTCAAAGAAGCAGCCCTGATCAAACTCAGAGGGTCATAAAACTAAACAA
Source organism: Typhlomys cinereus (assembly GCA_023101885.1). Taxonomy (NCBI): domain Eukaryota; kingdom Metazoa; phylum Chordata; class Mammalia; order Rodentia; family Platacanthomyidae; genus Typhlomys; species Typhlomys cinereus. The sequence goes on from JALPQD010000106.1 coordinate 4,349,529, forward strand.
AACTTGAAATCTCTCAATAAAACTTTCAAAGGTTACAAAGTTTCAGTTAGGTAAGATGCACACATTCTGGAGTTCTAATGCATGGAACAGTGGCAGCATTTTACATTTTATTTGAAAATTATTAAAACAGTATATCTTATTCATTTTGCCATACACATGTACTCATGTATCTATGTGAAGTAATGAATATGTTAATTAGCCTTTTTACAGTTATAATTTCATACCTATATATAACATCATATCACAGAGTATATGTAGACATCATTTTAATCATAAATTGAATTTTAATAAATCTGAGGGAAAATGCACTGCAAATGTGGCTTATCCAATATCATGATGGAAAACAACAGAGTGTATTACATTCTGTGTATGACTATACACATCATAATTAGGAAAATAAGATAACTTTTTAAGAACCTGCAAAAGAGAGAAAGAAAGAGACAGAGACAGACATACAGAAAGAGACACAGAGAGAGAGGAAGAGAAGAGTATAAGTTAATAAAACATGATAATCTACAATACATTTTTAGTTCCTTAAATATCTCAAATATATTAACATACTTATTTTGTATACTTGTCAAGTAAAACATCTAGACTATTTGTATATGTAAGCTAAATGGAAATGGTTCATTTCAAGGAATTAAAAATAATGAAAAAAAAAATGACCATTAGAATTGTACTAAGTCAAGTGTAGTGGTTCCCACCTGTAAGTCCAGCAAACTAAGACAAGAGGATCATCATGAGTCAAGCCCCGTCTGGGCTACAAAGTTAGACCCTATCTAAAAAAATAACTTTCCCATATCGATGGGGTGGCCTGAAGAGAGGTAACTTGATATACCACAGAGGGCTGAGCACTCACAGGAGTAGACAGGACAGAGTGAACCTTGGCGTCTATAGAAGCACACAGGCAAAAGGGTGGGAAGGAGTGGGAGAGAATGGAGAAGGGAAGGGAGGGGATAGAGGAGGAAGAGGAGGCGGGAAGGAGGGAAGCTGGGATGAATATTCAATATGCTTGTGAATGTAGAAAAATAAAAAATAATTGCATTTAGGGATCAATTACTTTGATTAGGAAAGTTTGTACCCAACTACTTGGTTGAAAATGGACATTAACAGAAAAACGAGAGATGTAAATATGATATGTGAAACATACTTTGTTTCCTCTTGGCACTGAAAGAAAATTTATGAAAAACATATTGTGAATCAACATTTTGGTTAATTAAAATGTAGATAGACCGGGCTGGAGAAATAGCTCAAGAGTTAAGGTGCTTCCTCACAAGCAGAAGGCCCTGAGTTCAGATCCCAGATCACACATTAAAAAAAAAAAATGCCAGTTGGAAATGGCAGCGGTTTGTACTTCGGTCTGTACTTCTAGCCCTGGTGGGTGGAGCCTGGGAAATTCCAGAGCAAAGCAAAAAGGAGGTAGAAGTAATCCAGGATGATTCCCAAAGTGGACCTTAGTCCTCTATAGGGACATATAAGAAACACACACACACACACACACACACACACACACACACACACACATAAATAAATAAATATATATAAATAAATATATATAAATAAATTTTAAAAATGTAGATAGACTGATGAATGCCATTTATAAATGAGAATGATTTTTATACAGAGTCCATAACCATCTAAGCTATTTAAATGGTTAACGAAACACAAGAGATTTTCAATAACACTATATCATTTTTACAATTCTCACAAATAGTAAACAAGAATACAATAATGAGTTGTATTGTTTATGCACAATTTTCTTGCTAAGATAAAAGATCTCCATAGCATATTGTATGTATATAAGACTTGCATGTTAATTACAGTTATGCTAGAATACTGTTGTGGCATGTTTAAAGGACACAGTAAGAAAGAGCTAAATGATCACAAGGTAATTTGAGTTCAGTATGAAGATGAAGTTTTGTAGATCATATAGATAGATGGCAGGAACTATGATTGTGATTTGAAAAGAGAGGGTAAAACTTCCAGCCTAAGATTAGTTTCTAGGCATTAGATTTTGAAACAAATTGGCTATGAGACACTATCTAGCAATCATTAGAAAAACAGTCTATGCACTTTTATTTGTATTCTTAACCATTTTTTTCTACCTGGTTTGGGGAATTAAACTTAGGACTTCAATCATGGTTTAAAAAGTTCTTTATGGTGAAGATGCATCTCTAGTTCACTCTTACAATTTTCTATGAGTTTCATTGTTCAAATTAATACTTTTAAAAATACTAATCAGCTATCATATGTTTTCAGGTGGGGAGCAAAAGAACAGCTAGCCCAAGATAGCAACTGAAAAGGAGATGATGAGGTCAGAGAGTGGCAGATGAAAACGATGTAGAAAAATCCTGTGAGAACCTTCATCATCATCATCCTGTTATGTGAGACAAACCTTTACATGAAAACTTTAATAGATAATCATGTGGTTAGATGCTTGGAGGTCAAATAACAAAAATGTCATGGAATATCTGAACTTGTAGGTATGTGTCTGAGTACTTGCTGGGATATGAATGACTCTTCAAGGGGTGAATAATTGAGTAAAGAAGCTCCCCTTCTTCTACATGGCATTAACCTTAAACAGCCTCTCACGCAGGTGTGGTCTCAAACGTAGTGAGTCACACATAAAAAAAGACCTGAAAGGAGGAGAAAAAGTGGTAGGAAGAGAAAACATAAAGTGGAACAGGAGAGAAGATGCAACTGGGTAATAAGGGTTGGAAACATATAAACTCATATTTATGTGGGAAAGTACCTAAGAATAAAAATTAAAAAGTAAAAGTAAAATAGAAGTAATATCAAGTCTAAATTAATAAAGAAAGTCATAAAATGACATTAGGAGCTGGAATTGAAGATCAGTGCTAGAGCCATGTTTGCTATGAGTAAAGTCCGCATCTATTACTGCCACTGCAAATGTAAATTAAACTTAAAAATCTGGTATACTATTTATTTTTAATCATCAGTAGAACAAGATGCTTTACACCTCTCTGAGAAACTGATGAGTAACTAATGCTGATAGGGAACAAAAGGAAGATATTTTTCCAATGGTACATCCACTTACCCATGATACTTGCTGAAACAAGAATGATGTCAAGTATATGTCATCAAAGGCAAACCAGACAAAACGTGGTGGGTAAAACAAGTAAAAATCTTGAAAGTAGGAGAAAGTCTGTCAAGGGAGATGAAAGGTCATAAGGGAAAAGGAGGGGAGATGGGATTGGAGATTAAGAAGTAAAAATATCGTAAATCTACCATATTCATGTATGTAGCACTAAAACAATGAAACATGTTTTAAAAAGTGAAAAGAGGGGCTAATTGGAAAGAGGAAGAAGATAGCAGGAATGGAAGGGATACAAGAGAGATGAGTGTTTGAATATGATCAAAATACATTCTGTTCACATAGGAGAACACCATGATAGAATCCATTATTATGTGTAATAATATAAGCTAATAAAACCATTCAAAAGTTTAAAAAAACTAAGCCTTTTGTGCTGAGTCACACTTGTGATTTCAAATTCCAGGCTCAGGAGGTTAAGACTTGAGCATTGCCTTGCATCCCAGGCCATCCTGCGCTACAGAATGAGACCCTTCCACAGCCCCCTCTTCTCAGCAAGAAAGCATTTAATAAAGTATACCAAAAAGAAATTATGAATATATTATGCCTAGAAAACTACACCTGCATACATGTTGTGCACACATACAGCAAAACATAACTGTATGAGGCAAACACAGGTAAAGGCTCTTTCCCCATGATTCAGTTGGTTTCAAAGATATAGTATATTAAAAAATACAGTGAGTGCTTGAAAAAAATTAGTTACAAGGAATTCTTAGCAAAAATAAAATACAGCACAATACAATAAACAGAAGTAGTAGTTTTTTTTTTTTTTGGTAAGTTCTTTTTTTTTTTTTGTATTTATTTATTTTTCCCCGCTCATACAAACGTAATAGGTACCCCAGTCCTCTCCCTCCCTCCACCCTTCCCTTTACCTCCTTGCTCCCTTTTCTTCTCGCTTTCCCCCCTCCCTCCCTCTCTCCCAGTGCCCCCTCTCCCCATCCATCCTCCTTTCTGATGAGGTGTAAGGACTCAGTGGCATTTCCTAGAACTCTTTCTTGTGTTCCCCTTAAGTATACGAACACTATTGTGGCTGTTAATTTCTTGCTTTTAAGGATCCTAGTGCCTTTAGTCCATGCTAGACTTTTGAGGTTGGTCATTGCACAGATCATGCAGAGTTCTATTATGACTGCTTCAGTCCTAACTTGTATGGAGTATCTTTCATATCATGACTCCTTCCATCCTTGTGCTCTTACAATCGTACTGCCCCCTCTTCCGCAAATTTCCCTGAGCTTCAGGATGGGGAGAGATTAGGCAGGCTTGATTCCAGGTGGTTGATATAGAGTCTCTGACGTTCTGAATTATGGTTTGTTGTTTTTTTTTTTTCTTCAGTTTTGCTGTTCCTGCAATGCCCTTGGCTCCATCCTGATGGGCCTTGGATGTCACCCCCTGGCCAGAGATAAAAGGCTGTTAAAATAGAGTCTTATTATAAGAGTAGCTTCAAAGGTAGATGGAATAAGAGTAGGAGACCACGGTGAGGGGGGGGTCAGTCTCCCATTTGCATAATGGTTACCTTCTGTCTGCCAAACTGAATGCTCTCCCTTTCTGGTAAGGTCATATCCCATCAGTTGCAAGTGGCCAGGAAGGAAAGTCTGTGAGCTTAGCCAGATGTCTTATTACTTACTTGCAGTCCATGATGCTGGCCTATTATCTCTTCTGTAGTATGATCCCCTCTCTCCTTGTTTCTAGGCGGGGCTCTCCTTCCCCTTCTCTCCTGTTTATAATCTTTGCAATTACTGTAGGTATTATAGAAATTTATCTTTAAGTGTGTCTCTAAGTGGGTTTGGTACTAGGATCCGATACTTTACCCAATATAATTTTTTCTAATTCCATTCATTTCCCAGCAAATTCCATTAATTCATCATTTTTGATGGCTGAGTAGTATTTCATTGTATAGATGTACCACATTTACCTTATCCACTCGTCAACTGTTGGACATTTGGGTTGATTCCATGACTTTGCTATTGTAAACAGTGCTGCTATGAACATGGTCATGACAAGCAGTTCTTATTTCCCATTCGTAGGAAAAACAGACAAACTTCTGAGGAGAGGTAATCAGGAGACGTTCAAGCTATGACCAAAGCCTTGGCCAGAGATGCATGTTTTTAAAATATGTCTTGTCCACGAGCAAGTTCTTGTTTGTTTGTTTTTAATTATTTTCAGATCTGCTGTTTCTGAGATTTTTCTAGTCAACATTCTGACTCCTGGTCCACTTCGTTCCCCTAACATCTGCCCCCCAGCTGAGTCTCAAGTTCAGACCAAGGTACTGACTTAGCAAAAATGTCTTGCCTAAAAGCATGGTGCTTTCTTCCCCTGATCAAAGACTCGCATCATTTGTAGTTATCCAGGTAGTACCCCACTAGCACTAAACAGTACCCAGATCTCAGTTTGTTATTCGATTATCAGACTTAATCCCATTAGACACTGATCTTTTAAAACAACACCAAAAAGTTGACAAAATGCCCCCATGAATATTAAAAGTTTGCTACATAAGAAGTCTTCAGTAGCACCATTGGCCTTACTAAGAGCTAGTATATACTGTTATTTAGGTATTAATTACAGGAAATTTCATGTGAAAGCAAAAAGCACTGAATGGTTTTCAAACTGTTAGAAGGCAGTGGGACTTAGAGCGACAAGTTCACCTCTTATCTTTCACACTTGGCAATCTGGGGATTCTGCAGGGGCACTTTCTCACAAGATGGTCAAAAGTTTTGGTCTCTTAGAAACCGTGATTTAAAAAAATCTGTTTAGAATGCACAGAAAAGTATCAATTTCTGTTTATCATAAAACCTGTGTCTTCAAGGGCATGGACACTACATATCATGGCATGCACTGTATTCTAAGATACAAATACAAGAAATAAAATGTCTGTTAATGCTTAGAAACCATAAATGTCTTAAGAAAGAAAGATTTCAGAAAATATCAGGAAAAAAACACAAGGAGACTTTTGAGATGAACGTAGATGAAAATATATACCTAAAGAAACATATAATTGTTTCCAGAGAGGATATTCAATAATTTTGTTACTGAGAAACTCTCAGTAAAACATTTACCTGGAGGTTTACCTTTGTTTTAGGGAAAAGTTTATTAATTGAATGTCAGATCAAAACCATAAAAGCCATTTCTCATGAGCAGAGCAGAATATGTATTTACACCTCCTGTCTTCTTCTGTTGAAGATGTCTCTTGAGTTAGCTCATTTAATTGTCAATGCAAAAGGAGCATAGAAAAGGCATTACCATAAGCATTACTATAAGTGTGATGATGGAAAGGAAACATTTCTAAGTGTGGAATGCTTTTTCGTGTTGTTAACAACTTTATCTTTTACCAAAATAATGAAAAATTAAAAAGTCTTTTATTTTAAATATTTCTACAATTATTTTAATTTATAATGAAACACAGGTAATTTGAACAGTAATAGTTTGTATTTTCAAAATGGTATATGACATATAGTATCAAATAGTCACAATATTTATTATTTTCCAAGGATAAATAAAACTTTGGGAAAAAATTGAAATGAGGACAGAAGAGGAACATGGGAAAAAATGTAAAGCACTGGACTCTAAACCTTATGGTCAAGCTTCATAACATTCCTTTTATACTATAGATAAGTTTGCTTTTAGGATTCCCTGTAAAAATGAAATAAATAAAGATATTTGATTAACAGGATTGATCTGCATGCTTAGTTTGTAACTATCTGTGAAATGTTTCCCATGAACTTTGTTTTACCACTTGACAATATATTTAAATCTGGGGTATAGCTCAGCAGTACATCTGCAGTATATGTACTGGGATCTTTCCACAGTCCAAACGAAATTCAGCATGTGTCATAACCAACACTACCCAGTCTAGTTATATAAGTATTTGGTACATTACAATTAATCATGTCTTAAAGTAAAGCTCCTTAAAGCCAAAACCATACTGGAAAAACCACCCAACGTATCTTTCATTTAATGATTAGCATCAGAAATCCTCTAATTGATGACAAATTTTTCAATCTATTAATAACATAATAGATGCACTTTCATATGTAGTATATGAAATGGTGAACTTTTCAGATAGTGACTTAAATTTGTATTTAAGATCATAATACAGATTAAATTTGCATAAAAGAGTATAGGACAAAATGTTTTTTGCTATCCTAGGAAAATAAATTTAAAGAACTGAAATCAAAAGGAATAAGACATCCAACACATCATATGGAGTGACAGAGCAGGAAAGAGCAATATTCTAGAAAAATTAAATTAAATTGAACATTCCAGCTTTGCATTTACAATGGAACTAATTCCTTCTGGTTCAGATGTTTTGATTATCAGTGTTTGTCCACTGCAACAAAGAATCACCCTACTACTGAATCACAGTTTTCTCTCTCTGTGGATTAAGTGATAAGAATCTACATAACATCCTTGGCATAGTGCTTTCTCATAATACATGCTCAGTAAATATATCTGCTTTAAATATTTCTGGCTCTACCAAAAAAAAAAAAAGATCCGCTAGCTCAGCTATCCTATCCATTCTTTGCAACAACACATCTGCAGGATAACTTAGGGCAGCATATTTCTGTGCTGTGGTAATAGCGGTTCATAAATCACAGCATTTTTTTTGTAGTATCCTGGAGGTTGTACCACTACCTTACATGTATGAAGCATTTATTCTAAGGATTTTTATTTTTTACCATATGGGTAAAAGATCAAGGATGTTTTTAAAAATGGAAGAAGACACTAAGAAGTTGGAAATGTAAAAATTAAAAATGTCATTAAGAATAGAAAACATCACTATATGATCAATCTGTCTTTTTGACATTGAAATGGACATCTGCATAGAACATCACTATCATGAAGACAAGGCGGGAGCCAGAAAGATGGCTCCAAGGTTAAACCTCTGCCTCCCAAGCAGAGGGACCTCAGATCTCATGTAAAAACACTGGGGCGAGGGGTGGTGAAGAAGGTGGAGGCCTGCATTTCTGGATCTGGAAAGCAGAGCCTAGGAAACCCCAGAGCAAAGTAAAAAGGAAATAAGTAATCCAGTTTTGGGCCTCTACAGAACACACGTGGTACTTTGCAGCTCTCAATTTGCTACTTCTCATTAATTTTAATACCAAAACTAAAAAGTGAACAAATCATATGATGTTTTCAAAGTAGATACTTCATTCAAAGAATGAAACGACAACTCTTCAAATACATAAAGAGTAGGTATTCGAAATATACAAAGTACCTAAAGGATTTAAATTATATATGTATATAAAACCAAGCTTTCTCTTTCAGTGACAGTCAAGGTCTGAATTTTTGTCTCAGAAACTCAACACAATGGAGATGGAGAGATGCAATCTGACTTTCAACTGTCATTAGAGCAGACCTTCAAAGCATCTAAATAAGTTTGCCTAAGTCATAATCAATTTAGCAGCAAAAAGTTCCTTCAGTTTTCATTCTGAAGTTTTCTTAAAAATCATATTCAATCTGCTGAAAAATTCAGAATAACAGAAGATGATGTTGACACTCTAAGTATAAATAGAATCAACTCTTCAGTGATTATAATATTAGTATGAAGTAGATTAAATGAAATAAAACACTATCTTCCAGTTTCAATTTTCTAAGATTGAAACAAAGAACAACACAGTGTTAAGAAATTTTTTCTCCTTTGACATCTTTGTCCTTTCCTGCTTTGGTGTGACTTTTATAGTAATTTACATAACAAATCTGTATTATTTGTCATGTGTGTGGCTTTGGTTTGTAGGCAAAAAGAAATACATAGTTCTAAAAAAGAGTGGGATACTTAGGGAGAAAAAAAAACAGGAGATATCACCGATGAGAAAGCATCCACAGAGAAAGATACACATAAAAACCATGCATTTGCTGCCCTCTTTTGGAATAAATGAGTGAAAGACACCCTGCTTCATGCTGGCATGTTACCATTGTCTGTGCCACGCTGCTTAGGAAACAAAAGGGTATGATTTAGTCACCAAATTTCCTATTAGAAATCATTTTAATTTGATTGCTTCACGCAAATTGCAATGTAATTTAAACACAGGATTATTTAATGCCACACCGAAAGATTAATAATCGCTTTGAAAAACCATAAATCCAGATTGGGCAATAACCTCACAAACCAATGTTCTAATTTTATCACCAGTATGCAGTCTTTTAAATTACAACTATTTATGCACAAATTTGCAATATAAAATGAAATATGGTATACTTGTATTCCATTATTTTTAATAAGTATTTAGAATCAGTTACAAAAAAACACCAAAAAAGCTTTAAATCTTCTCTTTCAAGAGAAGCAAGATACTTAAACCCATCTGGGAAAGAATGTCAAAACTCGTCAGTAATTTTACTACTCAAAGGTGGTAAGCAAACTATTAGTGAGCATGGAGATTCTTCTGGTTAGGTCAGCTCAGCATAACTGCTGGGATCCACTACTGATTCTCTCTCCGCCAGCCAAGAAACCAGCACTGACAAAAATGCAGGATGCTTAACCTCTGAAACAATACCTCTAAAGTTACATAGGACATCAAATATAGTAACCTGAAATCCATAAAATTAAGTATCTGCATATGCTTTTGCTGAGATGGAGAAAATATCAATTACAATACATATCAAAAGTCATGCAATGATACTGAGATCTGATTATATTTCTTGGTGCTATGAATCAGCTTGAAGAGAGATACTTTGGAACTTTTGTAAATACTGTAGATTGTAATTTTAGTGAAAAAGAATGTAGATAAAAGTCACTGTAAAATTCTCTCACAACAGAGCTCTAAACAGCCAAGCCTTTAAGCAAACTTGAGGGAAGACAAACATGTACCGCAAACCCTCATGCTGCAAGAAAGCCATTGTTGAGGACAAAAACAATTTTCAAACATTTTTGAAAATATTTTTAGAAAATCTTATTCACAAAATTAAGCTCTTGCATTATGAAAGACATATTATTGACAGCAACCTCATATGTGGAGAAAATTCTGCTATAAATATTCCCTATAAAGAGAAAATATATAAATTCTTGGCTTCAATAAATTAGGGACAACAAATTAGGAGCAATACATATAAGATATCCCTAAATAGGAAAATATTAAAATCAGTTACCTCAAGTTTTATTTTTACATTCCAACTTCTATGGGTCCTTGATTTTAAATGTCTATGTCAAAATTCTTATCTAAACAAGTGTTAATAATTGTAATTATCACCATTCAAGGCGCTACTTTATTTTAAACTGTTAATATAAAGTACACACATATATACTTGTGGGTGTATATATATATATACATATATATACTTTAGTTCAGTTATGATTATTTTTCAGTTTCAATGCTAAAAGAGCACAGTTGTTAAATGAAAATTACTAACTGATTAACAATATCTACATTATCTGACTTAAGTAAAATTTCTAGATATCAAAGATGTTTCTGGAAGATCATCACAACATCAAATATAAGCACAGCTGTACAATAGAGTTGTGTGGGAGTAAAACTCCAGGTGCAACAACCATATTGGATACTACAGAATGAACTTAGATCTATAGATAAGCAATTTGTTTCATTTGGGGAGAAAATGAAATAGACTTTGTCTAGACAGAATGACCTCATTGCATATATTTGTTCCCACAGAAGCCAGAATCTAATGGAAATTCCAAATCACTTTATTGCTAAATGTCTTTAGTTATGTATATGTGTTGCTTTCTGTGAGACCCTGGTAAGTCTATCATGGTTATAGTAAATTCTCCACCAAATCAAAAAATATTAAGAAGAACAGAAAAGTTATATAAAAAATTAAGAAATTATACACATTTCACCACACTCCCTAATTTATTCTTTTATTCTCTTGAAGCTTTCTATTAAATTTGCTATTATCAATACATGGTTTTAACACTTTTAATTTCACGATAGTTGCATGATTTTACTGAATTATGAATGGATAATAACAAGAACATAAGGAACATCACAATTCACTCATGCCTTGTATTTCTAATACGAAATGTGCTGCATTTAATAATGTTTGTCTTTCTAGCTGTTAAGGGAATGGAACATTTGAGCAAGGGAAGATATAGGGAAAAGTGTGGTTGACATTTTAGGACTGAAACTGTTTTTGATCAAGGTAATGTATCAATAAATCAACTGCTAAAATAAATTGATAGTAACTGGGAAAATGTGCTGGCAACAAAATTGAACTTTATGTGTGGCCCATTTTATTGCTTTTGTATGCAACCAAAATTTGCTGTCTTATGTAACAGAAGAGAATTCTGAAAAATTCAGGTTAGAACACTAGCAATGATAGGGGTGGAATGATTATAACAACAGCTAAGTGTCTATGGTGAATAATTTAAGGCAAAAACAAAGAATACTGTGGCTCTTCTAGTTGTGCAGAGAAGCAGACATTTTTGTGAGGCAAAACCAGATACCTGGAAAAACAGGCAAACAACTACTTCTCCTTGGACAATAAAATGGGAGCTACTATAATATACATGTTAGAAAATATTTCTAGCAAAAATATGTTGATTTTGCTACTTCATCAAAGCTAAAAGGCCTGAGGATCATCAGCATTTCAACATTTTTCAAAGCTATCTGATAATAACCCCCTCCCACCACCACCAGTTATTGATCATTGCTTATAATTAATCACTTCCTATTGACATTGATAAATATAATATGGAATGCATCCATATTCAAGTTTTGGTATAAAAAATTTAACTTCATGGCTGAAGAGATAGTTCAATGGCAAAAGTATTTGCCATGTAAAGCAAAAGGACTTGAGTTTAGAGCCAAACAAACCACAGGAAAGGCACATGAGTACGACAGACCAGTTATAATTCCATCCTCAAAGAGTAGAGACAAGAGATTCTCCAGAGCAAGCTGGCCAAGGAGATTAACACTACCGGTGAGTTCTGTGTTTGATTAAAAAGACTGTTTTAAAAAGAATTCTGTGGAAGAGTGATCAAGGATGCTTCCTAATACTCAGCTCAGAGCTGCACACTCACATATTAACATGCATACACACTCTCATATCTCCCACAGACACATACTCAGGAACATGGAAAATATCATAAACAGCTCTGACTTGACACAATGGATTTTGCCATTCTCATTTTTTTTGTCAGGTTTCTTATGTCAAAGCAAAAAATGAAGAGATCCTCACAGAGAATCAGAGGTAGGTTGGGGCCTAACTTAGCTAAGAAAAGATTATCTCTTATCATTTTGTAAACAGCAGAACAGAGCATAAATGTAATAGAGACAATTCAGAATCTATCTAAACAGAAGCAATATGTAAATGTCAGAAATGTGGTAAATATTATATATATTAAATCCTGCACCCAATACCAAGAGGGGCTGACAAAAGATACCTTCTTTTCCATGAAGATTTTTTTTCCTTCTTGACAGATTGAATTGATTATTCGGGTTAATGCTAAAATGTGTGGGCTTGGTGAGAATGAGTGATATAATGTGTGTGTGTGTGTGTGTGTGTGTGTGTGTGTGTACATATATATGTATATAATGAATGGAAGATATGATTGGCATAGGGACATAGGGATTCCTACCAAATGAAGCACTTAAGAGTCCCCCTGCTCTCAGCATGCCCAGTGGTGTCCATGGATTGCGAACATCGAGTGTAAGGGCCATTTTCAGGACATTCTTCAAGCTACTATGAGCATGCACAGGCAAGTGCAAGGGTGGTGTGCAGGCAATCACATACCACCACCACATTCTTTTGTTTTGCTTTCATCTTTAGCACCATTCCTTTGTTTCCTTCTTAAGAGAAGCTGTGGAGTGGTTTGAAGCTGACTATTCTGGTTCCCAAATTATGGGCACCGACAGAAGCAATGCCAATCTACTAAGTAGAAACTAGCAGACACATAGGACAAGCTCAGACCAGTCTAATAATGCTACACTGCAGTGAGCATCCTAGGCACCCAAGCCTATGGATACTTACAATCATTTAAGTGGATGCTTATTTAAGTTGCTATTACCTGGAGAAAAATTCATCCCTTGGTCTTATACAATTTTTGTACAGATGTCTAGAGTAAGTAACAAAAATTATTTTTATGTTGTATATATTTTTGTTGGGCTCACAACAAAGTTGTTACAAAAAATTTAATATATTTTGACAGAATTTTGTGTGTATTTCTTAATGCAATAAAAATCAGTATTATATACAGTGTCTGATCAATATGGTCCATTTGACACCTCATAAGTCAGCCTTTGGAATTAATAATAGGAACAAAAAGAAAAGCGATAGTAGACACTATCTTTTGTTAAAAAATTAAAATACCCCAGACTAACTAAGGGTTAGTTCTATTAGTCCTAATAGCAACTGCTATCCTAGAGAGCAACAGGCAGGTCCATAAACTTCTGATCACTGTAAACATAAGTACATGTATATATCATGTGAAATTTATTAATGTCGCTTAATACATAAGAAAAATAAGGTTTAGAGTTTAACAACTGCACAGATAGTGAGAAGAAAAGTTAACATTTAAGGCCAGCTCTTTCTGAGTCTAAAGAATGAAAATGTTGGTTTCAGATGTTTAAAGATTGGCCAATTTACATCTGTTCTGTGTGGACTGTTTCTTATGTTAGTGGGAAATATCTCATCAGTGATATTCTTATCACTGCTGCATATTGTCAGGCTGCTTCAATCTGTGCCACAATATTTCAAGTGAATTCACATTCTAGTAAAGAAGACACTAGAAATGACTGGAGTATATCTGCAAGAACATTGCTCTTTATAAAGAGAGTGTTATAGATCTCCCAGTGACCAGCTCCAAGAACACCATCCCCACTTTTCATCCAGAAAATAATGTATGAGGGCTATTAGAGGAAACACATACCTACCAGGTAGAAACCAAGCTAAATTTTACTTTACAAAGCAAGAAAGTTTGTCTTTTCTTATTCCTTTCTTTTTTAATCTTATTTTTGAGATAAGGTCTCTCTAGGAATTTCAGGAGAACCTAGAACTCACACTCCTCATACCTTAGCCTGAATGCTGGGACTAGAAGCTTCTATCAGCCACCACATCTACTAATAAATATTTTTATTACTTATTATTTTTTTCATTTCAAGGTCATCTTCCACCAGGTTGGTCAAAAGCCTTTCCTCATTCATTAATGTTGTTACTTTTCTCACATCTCCTCCCCTCCAGCTTCTAGAATCTTTGCAACATCAAGACATCTGTGAGTGACAGGGTCTTTGGACATCAGCCCATTCATGCAGTTTCACTGGGACATTCTCTAACTACCTGATTATGGCCACATTAACATCATCCGGTTCTCATCTTTCCGTGTCTAAATGAAAAGAGGACTACCTGATAGGTCCTGCTTTTCTGAAGTTCTGATGTGTATCTAATAGATTATTGGGACACAAAACCAATCTCTCTACCTCAACAGGATCCATAACCTATCTACTCTGCATTGATCCTTCACAGTTCATAGCCCAGGAGAATCTGTCCGGCATGAATGAAGCATCCTCATTGCAAGTTTTGATGTCCTTTCCAACACATTCACTGATTAGTGACCCTTTTCTCTACCAACATAGGATCCAATTACCTGCTTGACTGAAGACAAAGTAAAAAGTAAGAGGGAAAATGCAGGCTAAATATCCTCAGATATTAACAAATCACAAATAGGGAGTTCACAATGAAAACTCTATATATACAACCAAAGAATCTTGTGATCTGTGTACAAAGGATTTGTTCTGGGAATGTTTTCCAGTGGTAGAGCCTTATCTAATATGTACAAGGGTCTTAGTTCATTCTCTAGCACTTCAAAAACTTGAAAATAAAGTAGAAAAATAAAGTGTAAAATAGGAAAGGAAAAGGAAAACCAATTTGCTAGTCATGTCTAAAGAAATATCAGTGAAAAAAAAGTGAGTGAATACAATCAATGATGCTAGAGGAGATAGATGCAATGTATAATGGTATTCATAACTATTGAAATGTTTAAATTGTAATTAACAAAGAGATATACCTATGAACAAAGTATCCAAATAGAACAAACTGTTATGAGAAAGGAAGCAACTAGAAAAAAGGAGAGAGTCCAGAGTTTTTAAAGTAATTGTCATAATTCAAAAATAATTTAAAAAGCAACCTATATCTTGGACATTGCCAGAAAATTCTTCAGTGAACAAATCTAATCCTTATTTAAAAATTTAATAACAGTGATGACTCTGTTTAAATAAATAAAATATTTTAGAATCTAAAATATTTTAGACATTGAATGATTCCACAAATGGGATGTAGCATACTTAAAAGACCTGACAGCAACCCAACAAAGCAATAGGAAAGTTTGCTGTAATTCTTCTGCTATGTGCAACACCCATAGGCTGAGCTTTGGCAGTTAGAAGTGAGGCTGAAATTGAACCCTGTGATAAATTTATCTGAACCGCATTCACAGGTCAGATATCCCTGCCTTCTTCTTTCCTATTCTTCCTAATCCTAACATTTAAAGACGTTTCCTTTTAGAAAGAAATAAAAAGACAGGGGATCAGTGGAATACAAGCTCAGGAGTACCGTGAAAAGCAGAAAAGTCTGCAAGGCAAGAGAGAAAGTAAAAATGTATGCACTAAGCAATCCCACTCTCTCGGTTCAGACTCAGATATCCAGTCATAAGCACCTGCAGCCCCATGTTGATACAGGGAAGAAAGTCTTCAGTGTAACAGTTTCTTCCCAGGTCACATCTCTTGTGTTCTAGGATGGTTTAAGATCTCATGGAATGTTGAAATTAAAATTTTCTTTTAACATTCACATTTTGACACATCAAATTTTAACTTGTGAGTCCTTAAGCATATAGCCAACCATTGGATTTCTATTTTCAGTCTAAGAAAACTCTAAGTCACTGTTATCATTTTTTCTCCCATATTTTACTTTTTCCTAATCATACAAGCTCAATAGGTACCCTGTCCTCTCCCTCCCTCTTCCCCTCCTCAGTCATCCCCCTTTGCACTCTGCCCCCTTCCCCCTTTTCACAATGCCTCCCCCTTCTTCCCTCTTATCCCCTGGAGCATCCTTTTGTGTGAATGCCAAACCTTCCTCTGAATCCACCCTAACCAGGGTTCAGGACTCAGTGGCAAAGCTGGGAGCCTCTTCTTGGGCTCCCTATTAGTATGGGAACTCCATTATGACTGTTAATCCCTTGTTTCTATGGATACTACTGCCTAGAACTTTCTCCCCCATGATCCATGCTAGACTTTGGGAAGTGATTGAACATGTCAGCTATTGTGCAGGTCAGACAAAGTTCAGTTCTGGCTACTGCAGCCCTAACTTGTGTGGAGTATCTTACATATCATTTGTCCTCCCCATCTTGCTGCCTTCTCTTCCACAAGGTTCCCTGAGCTTAAGATGGGGAGAAATTTTGCTGGTCTGGTGTCACTATTATCATTTTACCTTCCCATTGTCCGAAATCTATTCTAAGGAAGTTGGCTAACTTTGATGCTTATTGGAGATATATATTTTATTCATATATTACTGTATTTACATATCCAATTATTAAATATTACAGAGAATGCACACATAACTTTACCTAATTTTCTCAGTGATAATATCATGCATAATTCATAAATTTCACAATTTGGATAATGATATACTCCACATACAGAAGTTTCCTCACCACAAGAATCTCTCTCTTACTTTCATAACAGGTTTTGTTTCATTTATTCATATTCTTTAAACTCATTAATAACCACATTAAAAAACTCAGAATATAAATTCTATGTTTACTCTTCAGCTTCTATAATAAATGCATGACACAAACATGTTAGGAGAAAAGGGAATTTCATTTATATTTAATGTTTCAGTCTATAGTCCTTTATGGTAGGAGAGTTATGCCAAGATCAGAAGCCCAAGATGTGGCTATGCCCTAAGCACAGGAAGAACTGAAGGACAACTTTTTGTCAGTGTTCCGACAAATCTGCCAGCATCCAAACGACTGGATCTTCATCCTATCCACCTTTGCTGTCAAGGGCTGCGTTTTCTCATCCCAATTACATACTCTCCCACTGGCTTGCTGAGAGGCTTGCCTTAATAATTCTAGGGCTGGAGAGGTGACTCGGCTAAAGACTCCGTCTGGCAAGCAAAAGGTCCTGAATTAGGATCCTAAATTGCACGTAAAAACGTCAAGCAGAAATAGCATGGGCCTGCACTTCCAGCCCTGGTGGGAGGAGCCTGGAAAATCCCAGAGCGGAGCAAGAAGGAGGTAGAAGCAATTCAGGATAATTCCTGAAGTCACCCTTGGTCCTCCACAGGGACACACTGTGCCCTCTGATACATATACACTCATTCATTCACATACACATGCACTCACACACATGCACACACATACACACACGTAAAATAAATAATAAAATATTTCTTAAAAATTCTTCAAAAGGAAGATGCTTTCCTCATTGGTATATCCATGGATCTATGATACTTCCTGGTATGTCAGGCATATGTCATCAATGACAAACTATGTGAAACCCAGTGGGCCACACCATTCAAAAGGTTTGAAAGTAGGAAGGAGTCAGGCAGAGGAGATGAAGAGTTGTAAGGGGAAAAGGAGGGGGATGGGACTTGAGACTAAGGGGAGAAATTGAAAATCTTAAGAGTTTCACTATATTCATGCATGCAACATTAAAAAATAAAAGAACTGGAAAATATAATATAGAAAAAATAAAAAATACAATTATCAATATCTCGGGACTATCTTTTAAAAGTAAATATTATAAAAACTATATGTGAAAACTGGAATTTTACAGATTTGTCAGATTATTTTTATATCCTTGGTTTCTCATACGTTGGTAATCATGAAAGTACTGAAGACCAGTGAGATAAGTTGGGACTAAGTTTTTGCTGTGCAAGCCTGGTGACCGACATGGTTGTAGGAGAAAACCAATTCCTGTCCTCTGAGTTTCATGTTCACATAGTGGCGTGTTTGAGCACATACATACAATAAATAAATAAAAGAACCAATTAATTCCAAATAAATGAATAATTCTTCGTAAGTGTGATCAATACTCAGTTGTCAAATAGACACTGAAAGCTACCAACCTTATTTTCCTCTTAATAGTTGCAAGATCTGCAGAGATATCTTTTGTTTCATTTAATGTCCATAGTTTGGATTCCACCTATTAATTTTTTTAGGTTTACTAGTAGTTTATGATTTTTGCCACCATTTTGATTCATTTGTTTGCTTGCTCATTAGTTTCTGTGTCATCTTCATTATTTTCTTCTTTCTGTTATCTTTGAATACATTTCATTTTTTCTTTCCTTGTCTGAGTATTTTACCTGAATGCTTTCTTATTTTGCAGTTGTATTATAGTTTCCTAGATAAATATTGCCAATGAAATGCATACATATTTCAAAAGGGAATTTATAAGATGTATAAGACTGAGAATACATGCGATGCGCCAGACATAATGACTGTCGGCGTGTGTGGCTGGGTGCCTCAGGAGCCCCAACCTGCTGCAGAAAGCCTTGAGGATTCCTAAGACTATTCAGTCCCTGTTAGAAGACTGAAGAATCAGGGTTCTCACAGGGAAAAACAGCAGCAGCAACAGCAACAGGACAGATGAATTCACCACCAAGAAGCAAAGGCGAGTGAGCAACACTACTCTATCCTAGAACATCTTTATATCAGATTTGCCATGGGAAGGAATGTCTAATAGGGAGAGGGTTTACCTTTCAGCTAATTCTTCTGGAAATGTCCCAGCAGATCCAGAGAGGGGTATGTCTTTTAGTTGATTCTACATCCAATCAAGGTGACAGTCAGGATAAACTGTGACAATAATTTATGTTCATTACTTTTTAATATGTAAAATAATTTCCGGACTAGGATATAGCTCTATGGCAGAGTTTTGCCTACTTTTCATAGGACCTCAGCATTATATTAGTTAATTATTTCTTTCATGCCACTTCATATTCAGGTAATTCCTCATTGCTTTTGTCCAGTTGTAGATTCCTTAATCCTCCACTTTCAATCTAAAGGTTTTCTTTCATCCATTTAGAATGTTAATTACAAGTATTTAATTTCTATTAAATATATATAAACACATTCAATGTGTCAGATATGGTGGTATGTGCTTGCGAGCTCAATGTTAGGGAGGCAGAGACAGGCAGATCTCTGGGGAATGTTAGCAAGCCAGACTACTGTATTAAGTCAGTTCCAATCCAGTGAGAGACACTCCTTCAAAAAGATAAAATGGGAACTAGAGAAATGGCTCAAGGGTTAAGACATTGTCTCATAGGCAAAAGGACCACGTTAAAATGACAGGCAGAAATGGTGTATCCTACAATTCTGGTTCTGAAAGGCAGAGCTTGGAAAATTCCAGAGAGAAGTAAAAATGAGGTAGAAGCAATCCAGGGTGACTCTTGAAGTCAGCCTTTGGGGTACACAGGCACATATATGCCCTCTGACAAACACACACATACACGCACACACACACACACACACACACACACACACACTTAATTAATTAATTAATTAATTAAGATACATTACACTTGAGAAATGATACTTGAAGTTGATCATTGCCTTGTGCACATGCATACACAAACACTCACAACACATGTTCATCCATAAATTTACACACGCATACACAAAAGCAAACCAGAGAAAGAAGAGAAGGAAAAATATCCTAGTGAGTCATGACTGAGGTTTTCTAGATGATGAAAATCTTTAGTCAGTATGCCTAAAACGCTCAACAAATTCTAATTTGAATCAAGCCTAAAAAGATCAAATCAATGCAGAAATATATCATATTCCAGTGTTGAAAATCAGAGACAAAGAGAAACTCTTCCAAGCAGAAAGGTCAAGCCACTCACTGTTCACAGAATCCTTGACAGTGTGGTGACTTCTTAGATGCCATGGAGGCCACAGGTCTACAGGCCTATTTAAGATGTAAAAACACAAAGAAAAATCAAGATATTATCATCCGGCAAAACTGCTTTTAAAAATAGAGGAACATTTTAACACTTTTAAATGTTGTGTGTATAAGAATTATTTTTTAAATATTTTGTTTGAGAGTAAGAAAAGAGAGAGAGAGAGAGAGATGGCAGGATGGGGACGGGAGAGCACAGGTATGCACATGCTGCACATGCTGTGGAGGTTCGAGAATTTCAGACATCTGCCATGTTGGCTTCAGGGATTGAACTCATGTCTTCAGGTTTTATGCAGGTAATTTTATCTACTAAGTCATCTTTCTGGTCCTTTAAGAATTCTTTACTCACTGACTACCAGTACTGTACGAGAATTACAGTACATCATTTAAGCTATCACCAGTGTACAGTGCATAGTAACTTATTTCAGCAAACAAAATAAAGATCACAATAAGGTAACTGTAAGGATTGAAAATTGTTCTGCAGATGGTGGGGTGGATGGGGGTAAAGGAGTTCTCACACCCTGTTGCTGCAAAAATTGACTGGTATAGAACTGGGGGAACCAGTATAGAAGCTTCTCAGAAAAATAAATAAATAAATAAAAGTAGAATTTACAATGAAAAGTTGTTATAAATATAATTCATCTATAACTCTATCATTCTTTTGTTTTGTTAACATAACTGGTACGAGTGTAGAGTGTAGGCAATCCTGAAATGCTCAGTCCTAATTAGGCCATCAGAATCACTCCCAATCCCGGGGTATCTGGCAGAAGCGGGGGTGATAAGATTGTAAAAGCTTACAGCTGGAGTGGGGTACTACCTACCACCCATGATACTCCAGTCATGCCAGGGCTGTTGCATTCAGGAACTCACTGCAGTGAGATCAACCTACACCAGATCTACTCAATAACTGACATACCAACATTCCCCTATGGACCAGCAAGGATTACAGGAGAAGCATCTGCTCCAAGAGAGAAAATTGAGGCAATTGCTAGAGCACAGAAGAGGAGCACCTCCATTTATAGGTTTGCCCACTGGAAGGTGGTACTTGTACTGCTGCAGATGCCCTGACTCTAACGACAATAGGCATCCTGAAAAGGACCATGCAGACGGACATGAGAATCTGGATCCATGAACTGAAGGGAGAGTCAGAGCGAAGGGGACTAAGAGGCAAGGACATAAACTCATTCTGTTTGTATGTGAAAATTTCAAAGAATAAATAGAGAAAAATAGTACCATGCGAAAGGAATGATGAGATTATGTTATGCAAATATGTTCATTTTAACTATAAGAGCACAATGGAAGAGGGAAAGATATAGTGAAGCAATTTTTACATAATATTAGCATCAACTTCCTATTGATTCAAGGTATTTTTCTCAACAACTGCATTAATTTTAATTCTTGAATAAACCGCAAGAAAATTATTGAAAAATGGAAAAATTTAAAGGGTATTAAAATTCCACAATGCAGTATATATTTATAGAAATAAGAATTAATGGGAAACCAGAGGATTAAAATAGACCAAAAATATACAAAACACATAAGAAAATGACAAACATAAATTCTACTTTTTCAGTAATTAAATTAAAGCTAAATAGATTACATGATGCAATCGAAAGACAAATTAGCAAACTGGATTTTAAAGAGAGATCTAATTATATGCACTTTAGATTTAAAAACCAAAATGACTTTGAAATTTTTAGAAATTAACCATAAAATACCAGATGAGATCTGGGATGGCTTTGCAAATGCAGCCAATATATACTTAAGACAAAAATGGTCCTAAAGCCAAAGAAGGATACTTGATGATGGCGAGGATCAACCTCTCAGGAAAACATAATTATGTGCATCTAGCCCTGAGCCCAGAAAGACAGGAAGAACATAGGAGCAGAAGTCAAGGAAGGATGTGCACACGAGAGAGCAGCTTTTCCAAGTGCTCCATTTGCAATGGAGTTAGAATCTGAAATATTAGCTTCAAAGAACAATGGATGTTAATAAGTAGCAAACACTGAGAGTGCTTACAATACAGAGTAGAGAATATGTGTGTACTTTTGTCAAGTACACATGTAGCGTTCTCCAGGATAGATGACAACAATAAATTCTGATGCATTTAACTGGATAGGACACTATGGTAACTAATGCTATCATGGCTAGTGACACAAGCATTTCTCAGAGAGCATGTTTTCCATTCCTGAGAGTGTATCATGAGTGGAAGTAGTAAATAACACAGGGGTCCTATGTTTACCACAGATCCTCTGCCATGTCACAATGCTGCTAGCTACCTGCACATCACTTGTCCTCTGATTTGCACAAGTATGCAAGCATGCACAGGCCTTCTCTCTCTTGCTCTCTCTCTCTCTCTCTCTCTCTCTTTCTCCCTTTCTCTCTTTCTCTCTCTCTGTCTCAACAAACATACCTTTTTTATTCTTTTTTATTTTTCTAATTTTTACAAGCATATCAACTACTTATCTCTCCTTCCCTCCATCCCCTTTCCCTCCTATTCACCTCCCTTCCCTTTGTCAATCCATCCCACTATCTGCTTCTGTAACAATCAACAAATGATACTTAATGAAATATATGTACATTGTTAGAAATTCCAGTGAATAAAATCTAATTCTAAAACATAACTTTAAACCCAAAACAGGACTTTAGAAAGTTTTGGAGACTTTTTCATTATCTAAAACATGTCAATCAATTTAATGCCATTTTTATTCAAATGTGTAATTGTGAAACAATATTCAGGACTTTTAATTTTGTAAAATCTTCCTCATGATTAGTATCACCTTCAAGGAGGAGATATTGCAGAACGAGCGACATTTCTCGTACTGAAGAGCATTGTTCTAGGCTTCCTTATCTAGGTAACTTCCAAGTCTTGCATTGGGAAGCTTGTCTGTATGCTATGACAGGCAGAGGAAAAACTGTAACCATCTCTGAGGAGTTTCCAAATGTCTGCCACTTTATCACAGTGTGTGGCTTTGATCTGACTTTCTCAGAAAATACTCAAGTGTTAACATGACAGGAAGGTAGAGGTCAAAGGCCAAAGGTGAGGAAGATGATTGGCCATCAGTTATTTTACTCAGTTTAGTCTCCTTGAAGGACATAAAATTCATTCTGTTCAAGCTTTAAGTCTTTCAGAACAATGTGGACCCAAGCCAAGATGTTGGACTTTTTTATAATACAGTCATAGCTCTGGTGATGTGAGACACGCTGAAACCAATCACATGGGTTTCTGATCTAATGGGAGACAATTCTCGTGTTCACAGCTTATAGTAACTGCTCAGATTTCCAGAATTATGACATATGTTTTTCCTTGCTTGGAAATGATGTTTTCCTTGCCCCTTTGTGGTGACCTTGCCTTTTGTTCCTTTTGTTTTCCTTCTTTCTTCTTTTCTAAGTAAAAGCAAATAAGGTATAGTTGCATATGTGAAATCTCTCAACATAACTGAGAAAATTACGGAATAATGAAGATGGAAATTTGAGGGTAAATAGCATGTTCTGAGGAATGGTAAGATTTTTAAACAGTCTGTCATGTTGCAGTTTTCATTGCATAAGAGTCAAGCATAATAAATCTTGGTTTAAATGTATGAATTTTCATGAATTGATTGAATGAAACCAACCTGCCTAAATGTTCACATTTACCTTCACAAGTTTTATTGTTTCAAATATAAATTAGCACACATTAGAGCTGACTTTCTGCTTCTACTTAATAATGATAAATGCTAGGCATTAATCGCAAACTGCTTTCTGACTAAATCTGTTTTTCCCTGACAAATATCAACTTCAAAAGGAAAAACATACACTTTCAAATTAATTATAGTTCATCTGAAAACAGAGATCCAATATAAAACCACTTGGAAAGGTTGGCTTCTACAGTTATTGCTGTCACCTGCATGACTAAGGTAGTTATTTTACAAGTTTTGTCTCACTGTCCACTATGCATGAGCAGTTTGTAGTTCAAGAAAATATTGTTAAAGCAAGACAAGAAAAATCATGTGAGAGGGTTGGGAAAAAATCAATAGTCAAGACACTTGTCACTCACAAAAGCAAGAAACCCAGAGTTTGGATCCCTATAATTCCAGCCTAGGAAGGGGAAACAGGGAATCCCAAAGCAGACTGGCTAGTGAATCCAGCCACATCAGTGAACTCAGGTTTTGCCTCTAAGGAAAAGGAATAAGAGATCAAGAAATATCCCAACATCAACCCTGGGCTTCCATGAACATGCACATACAAAACACCACACCTGCACAAGCACACAGGTACACACACACACACACACACACACACACACACACACACACACAGATGGAAAATTTTTTAAATGGCATGTAAGAAAGCACTGCTTATTACATGAAGCTGCATGTAAGGACTCTTTCTAAAAGTTCATCTAGCTCTTAAAAGGTATTTACTTAATGTAAGGAAATAAATTATTACTGAATCTTGCCAGCCAACATGCCTTCACTATAACAAACTTTCAAAAATAGATTTTTCTCAAAAACCAAATATGTTAAACATTAATATCTCTTTTCCATGACACTGGGGACTATAGTAAGATATCAGGAATAGGTCTGGCATTTCACAGTATTTATTTCATGTACTTTCTTGAAATTTGCCTCAGTTTAAACCAGTCTGCCTGAGGGGATAGGAAGAGTGAATAGATTTTAATAAATGTCTAGCAAGATTTAGATGATCAGGGGCTGGAGAGGTGGCTCAGGGGTTAAGCCTCCACCTTGCAGGTGGAAGGTCCTGAGTTTGGATCCTAGACCCCATGTATAGACGCCAGGCAGAAGCAGAGGCGGCCTGCGTTTCTGGTCCTGGTAGGGCGGAGCCTGTGAATCCCGAGGCAGAATAAACAAGGAGGTAGAGGCATCCATGGTGGTTCCTGAATTCGCCCGTGGTTCTACACATACATGCACACACATACATACACACACACGCACACATGCATACATGCACAATTGAATAAATAAAAAAAAGATTTAGATGATCAAATAGGAAAAAACAAAAGCAGAACAAAGAAGAAACAAGATGTGGCTTATAAAAGGAGCAAATCTACTTCTTCTCTAGACAAAGCCCTTCGCCTAAGTCACCACAGTTTGTCCTTATCCGGAGCATAAGTCATGGTTTATGCTGCAATATATGATACAGGATTCACTTTTTAAAAACTCCTGCTGCGTCTTGGTCTAAACAATATCCACAGCAAGTATTAAGGCATCTGAGGTACACCTAGTCAGTTCACTGGCACAAATACTGTTCTCTCAAGACCTTATAGCTGCTGCCATCTGTACTGTTCAGTAAAGTATGCCGTTTATCTTCTCCATTAGTGTATAAGGTAGCATGCACGGTAACGGGTTTCCATGTGGCATTTTCATTCAGAATTTGTTCTTCTTCAAACCCATTCCCCTTCCTTCTTTGCGCCTACCTCCCACACATACCCTAGTCCTCCTCTGCTTTCATGTCCACTGCAAGGCCTCAGAGCCAATGTCGACATTGTTATTTCAGTGAAAGTGAACCAATCTGAAAGCTGAACTGTGAACCAAGTTATAGTTAGTGTCTGAATTTCCAGCTTTGGCTCCCCAAAGGCTTAAAGCGTGTACTCTTACCCTCTCCCTTCACATTCAACAAGCTCATAGTATTTTCTCAGTCATGACAACATGAGAAGCAAGCTGACTGCCCCAGCTCTGAGGACCCCTGGGGAAATTCACTAACAATTGACAGAGAGTCACATGGGAACCAAGGACCTGGGCTCTAAGGCTAAAATGAATCCAGGGGTGCTGGGAAGTAATTCACTTCATCTTCAGGGCAGGCATGTCCAGGATTCCCATGAATCACTAACTAAGTCCAAGTTCATCAAAATTCTTTTTCATCATAGGGTCTCATGTAGGACAGTGCATCCTCCAAGACAAGGATGGTCTTTGACTTCTGATCCTCCTGCCTCTGTTCTATGAGTGGATGTTACATATGTGAACCGCCCTGCTCAGGTTATGAAGGGCTAAGCACCACTCCCCAGGCTCCACACCTGCTAGACAAGCAGTCTATGAACTGAACCACATCATCTTCAGCTCCTCAAAAGTTCTTAGTAATCGCTATATGAGCCAACATGCCTATTGGAGATACCCAGCTTCTGCCCACATAGATAACACAAAACAATGATTGAAAAAGCAATTTTATTAAGCAATGTGGCTAAATATTTCAGTCTCTCAAAAGAGACCCTAAAAGAATTGAAAAAAGGAATTTATAGATTGAGAACACATTTTTTAATCATATAACTGATAAACACTTTGCATCCACAATATGTAAAAGACTCTTACAACTCTGAAATAAGAAGAAAAGCAAATCAAAAAATGCTTTTTCTGTGGTCAAAGACACTTTGTATCATCAATGTGTAAAAAACACAACTCTGCAATAAGATGAACTACAAACCAAAAATGTTTGTTCTATAGTGAAAAGATTAGCAAACACAATTCACTGGAAGGGAGGGAAAGGCACATGCAACCACAGGAAGTCTTACTTCGCATGCCCCAATTACAATGAAGGACAGGTAATCACATGTGTTGTCAAGGGAGTGCAGAGGATGGAGCCTTCGTCATTCCTTAGGTGATAATAAATGTTACCTCCACTTTGGAAAATAGTTTGGCAGTTTCTTACAAATGTATACATAAATTTACCCACAAATCAGTCTTTTATTCTGACAGACCCACCCATGATAAAAGTCAACATACTTCCACAAAAAGGTCATAGGTGAATATTCAAAATAGCACCAGTAATAATGTATGCTGTCACAGTGGTAAATATGTTGAGATATTGAATAAGCAAAACACTAATATGTTCCCATGAGGAAATACTATATACCAATAAAAAGGTTTAAGCTACTGGTATAATACAAATGAATATCAGAAAATGCTGTTGAAAAGACTAATGCTAGTGCTTTATATTATATTCTTCTGTCCATGTGAAATTCAGAAAAGATCAAACCTGTAATAATAAAGGCAGATATCAATCAATTTAAGACTTGGGAAATATATTAAAAATATAAGGGAGCTTTGGAGGACGGCAGCAGTACTGAACATCTGAATCTTAGTGGCAGGACAGCATTCGACACTGAGATGAACCCCGCAGGACTTAAGAAGCTGCTAAAATTCTGAAGCTCAGCTACTTCTTCAATCAGGAGAAGAGGCAGTGGGTAGATTTGCTGATCTACTGGTTCAACAGTGATTCACATCTTTGTCCTATGACTTGACAGAAATGATTGAAGGGCAAGATTTAGACAGTGCTTTCAATCAAAGTGCCTACAATTAGACTCCCCAGGATGGTGATCTAGGGGGTATTCAAACCTCTTACGTAAATATTTTCAGACTTGAAGAGGGAGTTCTCCAACCACTAATGAGAGCTGTGCATTCACAAGTGTATAAGGAAAACATGGCTTAAATTCACATTGTGGTGCTTGATCTTGTATAGCATAGAATCTTGACTGATGGGGAGAATATACCCCTGAGTGAAGCTGGGTCCTATGAGCGCCATTCTGATCTATGTCTGGGTATATTTATAAACTCAGTCTTGTGTAGACTCTGTGCAGATGATCACAGATGTTGCATGTTCATGAATGTCAGCCACACCATGCCTGTAAGATTAATGTAAGAATGAATATCAGAAAATGCTGTTGAAAAGACTAAAGCTAGTGCTTTACATTATATTCTTCTGTCCATGTGAAATGCAGAAGAGATCAAACCTATAATAATAAAGGCAGAAACCTATCAATTTACAGCCCTGCCCCCAACTCTTGTTTCCTTCCCACCAACGCCCCTTTGTCACACTGTTTTCTGAGCCTTAGAGTGGGTGATATGAGCATTCCCTCCAAGACTGAGCACTCAACAATTTCTTGTTCTAATGCCCAAGCCAGACATGACACTCTAAAGTAACTGTCACAGTGAGATATAAGTTGACAACTGTATCTTGACAGTTGAGTTTGAGCTCTGGGCATATTTGAAGAGAATAAGTAGTTGACTTAAGCCCAGAGTGAGGCTACGGGAGATTGTCCAGTGGATGGGGAAGACCCAGCCCATGGTGGATGAGACTAGTCCCCAGGCAGGTGAATAAAATGAAGGAAGCTGTTTGAGAAACATTTGACATTTTTCTGTATACTTGGCCAGACATGCTGCTCTGGCAAATAAGGATCGTTCCTCTCTCAGCTGTTATGTGAAGATGGTGTGGCCAATTCCCTCAGCCATTTGGCACTGGAGTGAACTCTCCTGCCAAGATGAGAAACTGTAGCCAGACTATCCTAAGGATAAGGGTAAGGAATTGTAACCAGAGCATCCTAAGAGAATAAACCCCTTGTTCCCTTAAGTCTTGTGATGGTGATTTTATCAGTAACAATGCAGGAGAACTGCAACAGTAACTGACATTTGCTGACAATGGGTATGAACTACATAGATACTTACATAGAAGGCAGTTTGGCAGCATATGTCCATTCAGCAAAACAAAAGTAGTTGGTTTGCCCCTAGTGCCTTATCCTAAATGGTAAGATTTTGAAAGTCACACAGAGAACTCAACTGTTCCACCCTCATATTGAATCACATTTTTGTTATTTATATGATCATCTAAATAAAATTTCCTGATTATTTCACATGAGATTCTGAGGATCCAAGATTTCTTACTCTGTTTCTGGGTTATTTCCTAAATAAGCGACACTAACATAAGCTAAGTTCCATGAAATTTAATTTTTCTAATTGATACATTGTAATAATAGCAATGCTTCTGGTATGCCTGCATCACTGAGATTGAACAAAATGGAAAAAGTAGAAATGGTACACAATCATTTACATCAGGACAAACCGATGTACACTGACCGCAGGAATCATATCTGCACCTGAATCTTGCTAGATATTTAGAACCTGTTCATCAAACTGAATGAAAGCATTGTCAGTAAACTTAACAGTTTACAAATGCAGACAGGATATTTTTATCCCAGAGAATCAGAAAACACTGAACAATTAGAACTAGCAAGTATCTGTTTTTGAGCATATTATGAACCACTCCAAAATCACAATTATAACACATGTGCGATTGTGAAAATACAAAGACTCCTTGCCTTCTGCATTTCTAAGAAGGAAAAATCTGGGTTGCATAGGAAGTAGTAAGGAGAGACAAGTTTTCCGTGAACTAGATGGATTATTTTTTTTTTCCAGCTCTTAGGAAATAGCGTAACCAGCCATCGTAAAAGCCTCTGGCTGAGATGTTTAAAGGTGAGCAGCTCCAACCTCCAGCCAGGCAGCCTGGGGGAGGGGTGAGATGCTGTGCAAAAGAACAGGGAATCATGTGGTCCAACTGGAAAATAGAAAAATTGCATGTAATTATTTTACAAGCAGAGCGCGTTGCTGTGAAAGGAAGAACTAATGATGCTCTCAGCCTGTTAGAAGCTTTTCCTTCAGGGGAACTCAAGGTTACAAGAGGCACTGTTCCAGGGAATGTTTTTTTTTTCCTTCCCTTTCGCCTGGATACATAATGCTACAATAAATCCTGCACTAAGGGGGTTAACATTGCAAGGATGTTTTTAAATAATTTCTGTGACCAAAGCCAGAGATACCAAGCCTGGCTATAATTCTCCCTGACTCCAAGCATCCTGTATTGATTGATTAATTATTCCACCAATGAACTAACAGGTATTGACCTTATCTGGTTGAGTAGCATTTAGCCAAAAGTCAGTAATCTACATCGATCACTTAATGGAACATCAGAGCTCAGCATTCTGACAGGTTTATGTCATTCAGCAAAAAATCTGTCTATGTTTTGCTGATACTGTGACCTTTTGTACCAAGCAGTCTTTACCGAAAATGCAAAGCGACCACAAAATTAAATCTTGGAAATAATGCTTTGTTATAGATAAAAAGAAGTTCTTGGTCAATGGAAATAGCTTCAGCTAATTCATTGAGGGTATAGATTTTTGTTATCTCGTTCTTTTTGTTTTGTTTTTAATAATCTGAAGAACAGTTTTCCTCATGATTAAAATGTATGATATTCTGATGAGATGTGAAGTTACCAAGACAGGAAACTCTGAGATAATTAACACCCTAAGGAGCGGTTCATATAAGCAGATCTTAGGTCGAAGATTCAGTAAGTTCAAAGACCCATTGCAATGTGTCCTTGGCCACTTGAGTATAAGATACCTGATTCAAATATTCAGATAAAGTCTGCAGTTCCTAGTACCATATACTACAACAACTAGAAGCAATTTTAATACAAGCAACAGAAGGATTCACTGACAACACCAAATTAAATCTTTGTGATGGTGATTATGTGTTTCATTTATTTTTTAATTTGTTTTTATTATATTAATATTTCTTCCATGGAAAGAGTGAATTTATGTTTTTCCTTTTGTTACCCAATCCCAACCCCCTTCTTTTTCCACTACAAACCTTCTACCCTACCACTCTCCCTCCTATTTTTATCTTTTTATATTCATGGCTACTGAGTTTCATCTTGGTTACCTTTGATGGCATGTGCCTGAGCACATGTGCTGGAACATGAACTATACATCAGTGAGTAACCCACTGAGGAAAACAATGCCACTTCCTGCCCCCATGCAGCAGTAACTCTCAATAGTCTCACAGGGAGCTGTGGGGTCTCTTGAGCTCTTTCCCTTCCATGATGGAACGTTGATAGAACAAACCCTGTACGGGTCTATGGAAGTTCAGACAGTTCATGGATCCAACAGCCTAGTGCAGAAGATGCTATCTAGTAGATGCTCTCTCTAGCTTCAGTGCCCCCAGACTCTTAGTGCCTCCAGGAGTAAGAGAATCCACGCGTTCCCCAAGGATTTCTCTACCATTCGTGACTCACCAACACAGGCAGAGTTCAGACTCTTCTGCCGCCTCCTCTTCTATACTATACAATGACTTTCAGAATGTGCAGTAGATTCTTATAATTACATGTCCCCCTCTTTGAGGAATGGATGAAGAAGCCTTACTAAGCCATGCCCCAAACATGTTTCCTGCAACATTCTCCCTGGCATGAACATCTGTAGCAGGCATGGTACTGCTGTCCCACAAGGCCTGAGTGCCCAATCAAGGATGCCTGTTCCTTGCTTCAGAACTCTTGTTTTCAAATTTTAATTATTGTTCACTCGTTTGACTCAAGTGAGTTATTTAATAGGAAGACTTTAAAAAAAAAAAAGACAACTTTCTGCTAGGAGGATTCTACTCTCCAGTAGGATACAGTGGTGAGCTTGCACGGCATAAGCATCCTAATGCCAAGGGCTCTGTCTAGGTTTAATCTTTCAACGGGAAGCTGATGTTTGTGCTAAAGTCTCTATTGTGATTTCCCTCACAATTGCCAAGTTTCAGTTTTAATCTTTCCCTTGTAGTGTCCAGTGTTTTTCTCATGGTTTGAGGATCAGTTTTGCATTCTAGCTCCCTTGTATACACTTAGTTTATTTCCACAGCTTCATTCATATATATAAAATAAAATTCCCCTTAAAGTAACACTCTTACCTTAAACAATCACAGGGTGAATTGATTGATTAGTGGAAAATAGCTTTTGAAATGAAAGATGTTTTCATTAAGAATCTGATTTAACAGATACCAAATGTGTTGTGAAACAATCATAGAAAAAAAAAAAACAGAGGAAAAGGGAAATGGAAAGAGAGAGGGAAAATCTCTTTAAGACTCTCAGTGCCCCCGGAAGGAAGAGAATGCACGCGTTCACCAAGTACCTCTGTACCATTTGTGATTCACTAACACAAGCAGAGTTCAGAAAATTTCTAACAACCTAAAATGCATAGTTACCACATTAAAATTGTTTTCCTTTAGATGAAATTGTGGTCACACTATATTGTACAGAATCTTGTATTTTGTTCAGATGTTTGCTTTGACTGAAGCAGCCACGTTGTCTCTGTTGATCAACACATGGGCCACTTGTTTAGAGGTTTTTCATCTTGTACAAACTGGAGTATTTTCATTCATTATATATTTTATTTCACAATATACATCAATCAGTTGCATCAACATTAATTTACATTAAAAACTGCTTATTTCACAACGCATGCATTGTTTCTATATAGTTTGAAGAAAACAAGACAAATTTTCACCCCAAGAAACAGAAGATGTTTCCTTTTCCAAAAGCACCCCCCTATAAGATAATGACTTGTGAAGAAATATGCATCTTTTAGACAAATCAACAGAAAAATATACACTTAAGTATGAAAATCTTATTCCAGCCACCTTTGAAAGTATTAAGGATAGCAAGATGAGATTCACTCACAAACAAATGAACCAGAGTTTGGATCCCCGGATCCCAGGTAAAATTCTTCATGGGGGTGGCAACCTGCCTTGATTCCAGCCACAGAAGGTGGAGACTGGAAACCTCTAGTGCAAACTGACTAAGTCGGAGAAGTTATATCAGTGAGACCTGGGTTTAGTTAGAGATTCTGACTCAAATATATATATATATATATATATATATATATATATATGGTGGAAGGGCAATTCCTGATATCAATGTCAGGGCTTTACATGCACATGTATACATGCTTATCCACACACACACACATGTACACACAGGTAACTTTTCACACACACACACAGAGAACACACACAAAAAAAATGGAAAAAGAAGAAATTAATTGGTAAATAGTGTACACAAATCAGTCAATTTTGCTAAATTAAACAGACTCATACATATAATCAAATTCCCAGAAAAAGAGCAACTTATAGTATAAATACATACAGTGAAGAAAGAACAAAATTCAACTAATTGATGAAAAAACTTATGTTTTATAGTTCTGAGATTAAGAAATGTTTGGGTACCAGAAAAACTTTTATGTTTTTCATTTTTTAAGTGCTATATACATGAATATAGTGAATTTTAATATTTTTCACTCCTTAATCTCCAGTCCCATCCCTCCTCCTTTTCCACTTGCAACTCTTCATCTATTAAAAATTCTAAACTACAAATATTTTGGACACTTGACATTTCTGCTAGAGTTGTCCATTTTGTATCTATTAAAAGAAAGTATTACACATTAAAATACTTGTTAATTTAATGTTAAAGATAGATTCCAACATCAACATCTATATTCCGTTTGCCACAGTGGCTTTTAGGTGAAGTAATTGAAGAAAATCAAAACATCCATGTCTGTAGTTGGAGATGAAAAGAGTCTATCATTAGATTTTATATTTATTTTTTACACCACTGTAAAACTCAGTAAATGGTAATGTCCCAAATATTTTTTTAAAGTTTGACCAGCTTTATTTTTCTTTGCTTTGATCCAATTTTCCATACTATCCTCTCAGTTATCCCTTTTAGAATGATAGTGTTTATGGTAATGGCATTATATATTGGAAGTTTGCAACTTGCTTTTATTTTCAAATATTAACTGCAGAATAAGACCTTCTACAGTAGAAGTTCCCTTCTACACCGTTAAGCTAAAGTTCTTTGTTTTACTGTGCATTTCATATGGAAATTTTAGATAGAGATTTTAAATACCTATCATTTTAGAAGCATTCTGAGTTCACAAGAAAACTGAAATTAAAGTTCCTAAATAGCCCAGCAAACACAACCTCCCAAAATGTCAACATCCACCATGTCAGAATGGTGTATTTGTGATACTCTATAAAAAGTGTTGCTATGCGATAGTGGCTCAACAACTGCAGCTTCCATTAGGGTTCACTCTTACTATGGCACAGTCCAGATGTTTGGACGAATAGATAATGACACATGCCATCTATCATTAGATCAAAAATATTCTGTACTCTGCCTATTTCACCCTCCCCTTTACCTGTGGAAACCACAGATCTTTTTACTGCCACCATCATTTCTGTTTTTCTAAAATGTCATATATCTGAAAAGTAGGTAGCTTTTCAAGACAGCTTCCTCAGTTCACAGATAAAGCACTTACCAGGCAAGATTGATGACCTGAGTGCACATTACGCAGATTCCATATAAAATGCAAATAAAATGACACAAAGCGTCTGTGATCTTCTGTGTACCTGTGGAAAATAGGAAGTACAAACCCAGCAATCTCTGAGCACTGTCATGCCAGCCAGCTTGCTTTACACAGAAGTGGTGAAAAGCATTGTTCTCAAATGAGGTGGCACAGTAAGGAACACCATCTGAAGGTTGTCTGATCAACTTCACACGTGTGTCACTCATGTTCATATGCTACATTTCACACACACACATACACAACAAGGCTTCTTTCTCTTGGCAATGTGCATGTTAACATTTAATATTTAACAATGTGCATATGAGGCACTAAATAATATCCCATTATGTCTATTTGTCTTCTTACTTACAGGAGAACGTTCAAGTTTAGCTTTTAATCAGGATGTAAAAAGAGCAAAGGCTGAGAAACACAGTCATTTGATCGCAGTGTAGAATATGCCAAGTTGTAAGAAATTATCAAATTGCCTTCCAAAGTACCTATATCATAATGCATTCTTACTAGCAGCGAATGAAAGTCCTAGTTTATTATATATCCTTGCTGGCATTTGTTGTTTTTGCTGTTTTGGATACATATCATTCTAAGAGGTGTTTAATGATCTTTCATTGTTATTTCAATTTGCAGTTCTTAATGACATATAATGCTACAAAGCATGTTTTATGTTTTTTTTTAATGTGTCATACTTTGAAATGTGTCCCCCAGAGGCTCTTGTGTTTGGGAAGGTCATGGCACATTTAGGAGGTGGAGACTTGTGGGAGGAAGGCAATCACAAGGGATGGGCCTTCAGGTAGATTAGTCCCACTCTACTTCTGGGAGAGGTTGCCCTAGCAATAGTAGTCTTGAAGTTGTCAGCTCCTGCCCCCAGATGGGTGTGACTTAGCCTGTCTCCAGCTTCTGCCACTAGCCATGCCACTTCTGCCTTGAAAGACTTTATTTCCCCTCTGGAACCTTTAAGTTGCTTGACTTTGGGAGCTCTCTCATATCACCACATAGAGTAGCCAGAACACTGTGTATCATGATGCTATATGAGATGCATAAATAATACTTTCACATCAGGAATCTCATTTAGAAGCTATTGTTTCCCTGATGCCATAAAAAATATGTTAAATGTTTACAGTTCGTTATATACTATCAAATTTTCACATTTGGTAGTATCACTTCTAAGCTTTTTGCAAAGGTTTCTAGCACTGTTAATTTTATCATGGCAAATATGAGTCTCTCAAAATTCTGATTTCACTTTGAATGCTCAAATTTCATCACTGACAACATATACTGTCAGATGTTTTCCCCTGACACTATTATTTCATTCAATTTTTCAAAATTAGTGTCAAATATCTAAATATGAATAACTGCACTGTGTCATTCATTTTCTGAAGTGAAATTGTGCTTTGGCAAAAAATGAAAATAGAACACACCTTGTTCAGCTTCTGCTCAAATAACCATACAGCTGCTTGCCCTCAAGAGAACCATTATATTTCCATAGGCAGTGCAAGTATTTTGTGCCCACTTCACACATTCCCAGTCAGTGCAGAATACTAAGAGGAATATGCTGAATAGTGAAGGATCAATAGAATGAATAATTGAGTGCTTTCTCAATAGTAAGCTGAAGTTGCCTTTGCAAGATTGCTACGGCATGGTAGCAAAGTGTATAGTCAATCCACAGCTACAAGCTGGAGCTTTGCTTCATGGGAATGGGACAATAACTTTAACACACCAAAATTTTGCACCATATAAAACAAATAAAGGGTTGGTGCTATCATAGCAATAGTTTTGAACTTAGAAATCCCTAAAATGGTCTTAAGTTACTCCAGGGTTTCAAAGATCACACACTGGTGTGCGTGTGTGTGTGTGTGTGTGTGTGTGTGTGTGTGTGTGTGTGTGTTTCCTTTTAATTATGAAAGCATCAAGGAATTAGCTAGGAAGATGGCTCACTGGATAAGATGTTTGCCTTGCAAGAATGAGGACCAGATTTCAAATGTTATGAATCCAAATAAAAGCTTAAAGTACATGGCAGCCACCTACAGTCACAGCACTTGGGTGAGGAAAACAGAGCTCCACACAGCAGATTGGTTTGCTAGCCTAGTCAGTTGGCAAGCTCTGGGTGCAATTGAATGACCCTGCCTTTACAGAAGTGGGGAGGGCAATCAAAGAAGATATTCAATGTGAGCTTCAGGTCCCGGCATGCATACATGTGTACATGCATGCATATGGTAATGTGTCCACATGCATTTGAATAATATATTCACCACACACATTATGAAGAATCAAACAAGATGGTCGAAATGGATATATCCTTATGGTTTATAGAGTTCATGTGATTTGGGGGGCCTTGTGGATAACCAAGAGGTTAAACACTGTGTGCTGTAGACTGTGCCCAAAAGACATGTGTTTTATCAAGCAGCCTATAGGAAAAGAATTTTCTGTTACAGAACTCCAAGAAGCTCTGGGCATGCATCTTTAAATGCGTAGATCTATCCCAATCGTGTGTGTGTGTGTGTGTGTGTGTGTATGTGTGCGTGCACACACACACGTGCATGTGAATATGCACACTATACATAAGATAAAAAGGAAGAGATGAATTTTGATAAAAGATGGTGTTTGCAAAAACAAAATTTAAAAACATAGTCTTTACAAATCCCTAATTCTGTCCCTTTTATCTATTCCCATTTAAGAAAGTCAAGCTAAGTTGAACAAAGACTGTTTTAATTCAGATGTAACTGGACACAAAGGAAATGCTGGATGTTCATTTTCTGGAAAATCTCAGTTTTTGTCCCCACCACATTCACACGCAATAGGCATAAATGAGGTCCATCTACATTTTAGCAGTTGATGAACTCAGGAGAGTATCCCATCTAGTACTTAGCCTAAAGTAACAAGTTTCAAAGGCACACATGAAAGAGTAGTTGGGCTGATAGTGTCTGCCTAGACTTTGGGAAATTGTAGACCATTACTGGTATCTGAAAATTTTAAAAAACTATCAGCTTAGCACTAATCTTACTCATACAAACAGACACACATATCACACCTTAATAGATGCATTATCTGGGAAGAATGAAAGTAGCCTTTTAGTACCCTGTTGCACATAAACTGGGCTTTATGTGTAGAAATTTACTCTACACAGATAATGAACTCAAAGTAAAACGGTTATTTCTGGCAGCTAATTCACCTTTATAGTATATAGAGGTACCTTCTTCATAATGGTACCTTCTGATTCTACTTTCTCTGAGTTCAGTAATCAGTGTCAATTACCGCTGGTTTCCATAGAAACAAGGCAACTAACGGTTTTTAAATCTTCATTCATGGAGTAGTTTTACAAATAATGTAGACTTAGGAATGGCTGCCTCTAAGAACATAATGCTTGAAGCAGATACCAATAAATTTAACCCCTTCAAATGATGTTTAAGATTTTATGTATAGTTCCACAAAAAATGGAGTCACATATTTTAACACAGTGATGTATATGTCAAACAGTAAGAAGAGCCTTAGCTGCCTTCCCCTAAAGGGATGGTAGATCATTTATAAGCAGCTGTTGAACAGTTGAGAAAACCTGAGTTATCATTTCACAGATTACAGTCTTCCAGGAAAAAAAAATCATTCTTTGAAGCAATAAGGAAGTATTAGATTCTCCTTTAAAAATGATTTTTCTTTCTCCTTTCTCTTATTTGCATGTGTAGGCATGGGTGTATATGTGGGAGAGGAAGTAAGGAAGAGGGAACTTGAATGTGTATGCCTGTGGAAGTTCAAGGCGACTTCCTAGATTGTTCTACCTTTACATTCCTTTGTTCTGGGGTTCCCCAGGCTCCCCTTTCCAGGGCTAAAAGTGTAGGCCACCACATAGGGTTCTTACATGGCTTCTAGTATTCAAACTCAGATCCTTTCAATTTTGAGGCAAAGACTTAGCTATCTCTGAGCCATGTCTCAGGCCCTCTTTAAAGAGGAAGGAAGGAAGACTTTGTTCCAGGGCTAACAAGATAACTCAGTGGACAAAGATGCCTGCTGGCAAATGGCAAGTGGAATTTGAACCCCAGAGCTTACCAGGGAGAAATGACTCTCAAGAGTTATCCTCTGACCTCCCCATGCATGCCATGTGTACACCTTCTCACTCTCTCTCTCTCTCTCTCTCTCTCACACACACACCACAAACACAAATATAAATAAAAAATATTTTGTGTACCTATATTTTGCTCTTATTACTATGACAAAACACCTG
Organism: Typhlomys cinereus; assembly: GCA_023101885.1. NCBI lineage: Eukaryota > Metazoa > Chordata > Mammalia > Rodentia > Platacanthomyidae > Typhlomys > Typhlomys cinereus. The sequence continues at coordinate 4,387,616 of JALPQD010000106.1, forward strand.
ATAGAAAAAACTTAGAGAAAAAAAAGATTTATTTTGGCTCACAGTTTTAGAGTTTTGAGTTCTTGGTCCTTGGTTCTATGGGTGAGGCACAACAGTTTGGTAGTGGGAACATGTAAAAGGGGAGAGTCCTCTACACATATGAGAGAAAGCTAGAGTACTGAACCAGACACCAGGTGTAGACTTCAGTGATACACTTCCTCCAGCAAGATCCTAACCCCTATTTCCAGGACTTTCTTGGTCAGATGAAGATCAAGAATTCAACACAAGGCCATGGGGGCACATTTTATTCAAACAGTAACAGCTGTCCAATCATAAATAACAAACAGTAATGCTCAATTAATATTGTTAGTTACATGGTTTCAAAATGAATTCATGGTGCTGGGAGATGGCTTAACTATTAAAGTATTTGCTACACAAACAAAAGTACCATATTTCACATTAGGAAAAAAAATGCCAGACAGTCATCGTGGCCCACCTGTAATTCCAGCCCTAGAAAGTATGGCCTTGGAACCCCCAGAGAGAGCTGGTTAGCTCGTATAGGCCTAATGGTGCACTATGGGTTTGGTTAGAGACCCAGGTTCAAACCACTGTGGAAAAGGGATCAAAGACGTTTCCAGATATTACTCTGGGACCTTCAGAACCAAGCACACTCACTTGCATTGTGTGCCCAACATGCGTAAAAACATGCACATATGCACATCCTCACTCTATGCACAAATATGCATGAAAAGAAAAATAAAATCATTTTAAAATGAAGTGGATTCATTTTATGGGGTAGTGGTACCCATTGTACATGTAATTGCCTTTCTTGCTTTATTAGAACACATTTTGTAATTCACATAAATTTAATGTATGGAATTCCTTCAGCGTTTGTTATCTTTATTCATTCCATAGTGCTAGAAGGGCAAATTCCATTTATGCTCCTTATTACTTCATTTCCTAACTACAGTGTGATTACAAAGCACAGAACAAGTCAGAGTTCTATCAGTTTTCTCAGCATCTCCTTTTTGCCTCTGTTAACTTCTTGTAAACCATTTCCCAGGTTCTTTTAAAAGTTGCTTGTACTGCTTCATATGATCGAGGTCTCAACAACCGGAGTTGGATTTCACATTGTGTCTGCATTCATCTGAGGCTTCCAGAGAACACCCAATTTCCCTTCAGGCTATGGGATCACCTATTAGGTGGTCTTGTGATATGTTTTTCCAGGTGGAAGAGCACAGAGGGCTGCTACTGTTTGTTTATCCATTTGTTGGTTTATTTAACCTGAACTCCATGTACATTTTCCTTGAGTAACAGTAAACACATATTTACCTTCTTACTTCATGGACAAGTAGTTGATTCTTCAGTGTTGAAATCTAACATGCAAGGGATCCTCTGAGGCAATGCAAACTCACACTTTACTGCAATATATATATATATATATATATATATATATATATAATTAAGATCATCAAGCATTCTTTATCAGGGACACTCCAGTTAAGCTGCTAGTCTTTACTTCCCCTCCGAAGACACTGCGTCTATCCATAAGCTTGCTTTCAACTGAAATGTCTGCATCACTGTCATGTGCCCCACATTTGATAATGTCAGCTCGCCAGAGACTGAGCTTACTGCTATCTTGCTTTTCAAAAGCAACTTAAAAAAAAAACTCAGCAGGACCCAGCTGAAATATTTTCTTTCAATACATCCAAGCTACAGGCATAAAATACAATAGTAAAATACACAATGGAACAAAGTAAAAGGCCTTTATAACAGGTCTTTGTCATGCCAGTGCAAGTATTTCATAACATCAGCTACTGTTTTTCTCAATCGACATCATATAGGTCTCAGTTAATGGAAAGAGACATGGAACATATCACATTGAATAGATAGATGCTGGACAGGAAACAGAAAATGGATCATGAATCCAGGCCCCTAGCTAAAGCAGTCAAACCTCTGAACACCAAAAAGAACTAATGTACTTTAGCTGTTTTCCCTTCCAGCCATAAACCCAAGAGCAATACTGAAAGTGTTTTCTTTCAGAGACTGCTCACCAGCCGCACCCCCTCCCACCTACCCACGCCACCATGAGAGCCAGTCAGCAAGGATCAAAAACATTTCCTTTTAAATGAATCATGGCAATCCAATAAAGATGCAACACGCAGATTATGTTCAAATCAATGGCAGAACCACAGCCAGTACCAGCAGGCCTCAAGGAACAAAAAATCTCTCACAGTCAGGGGGTGTCCATCCAATAATGAGATGTGAGGCTAAACACAGAGCACATGCTAAGCTCTGGGCAAAATCCCTTCAGCTTTTACTGTTCCAGTTTCCGTAAGTAACTTTGGGGTGTTAGACTATTGTCCTCAGTCATATCCTTCCCAGGTGGGCCAAGATAGGTCAGCTTGGCTGTCCTAGGGGATTCTGCTACATCAAGCACATCCAGGAAATACAGGAAGAGAAATGTAAATACTGATATCGAGAAATAAATGTTAAAATACTTAAAGGTTAGGGTGGATTGAAAAGAATCAATTACTATGCATGACTGTTTAGATCCCTGAGAATTGAATATACAGGAGGATTTTCAAATGTTCAGAGCACTTGCCATTAATGGTCAGTTATTGCTAGATGCTGTTCATTTCAAAGTTTAAATGCAGTGGAAGAATTTTATTTTGTCTTGTTTTTATTACACAGGGTTGCTTAAGGCCCTTTCCACACAAGTGTAATGTATCTTGAGTTTATTCTATACCATAGTCCCCTTTCTCCCCATCTCCTATTATATCCCTTTGTTCGTTTCTATCTCATCACTACATACATGATTGTATCTCATCACGACATACATGATTCTTTTGCTTCTAGTGTCTAGAACCCACAAAACAAGAGAAAATATGACTCATATGTCTTTTTGAAACCAACTTTATGCACTTAGGATAGCTGTGCCCAGTTGGATTTATTTTCCTAAAAAAATGACAGTAAACAATATTTTATGCTTAGAAAATGACAAACTGAATTTGGAGTTTTTTTTAATTTTTTTATTATTTATTATTTATTCAATTGTGCGTGTTATGTGTGTGTGCGTGTGTATGTATGTATGTATGTATGTGTTTGTGTGCGTGTGTGTGTAGAACCACGGACGAATTCGGGAACCACCATGGACACCTCCACCTCCTCCTTGTTTACTCTGCCCTGAGATTCACAAGCTCCGCCCTACCAGGACCAGAAACGCAGGCCGCCCCCGCTTCTACCTGGTGCCTATATGTGGGCCTAGGATCAGAACTTGGGACCTTCCACCTGCAAGGCAGAGGCTTAACCCCTGAGCCACCTCTCCAGCCCTGGAGTTTTTTAATATCTATATCTATATATAAATATGTATTTTTTATTATTCCAAATATTCAAAAGGAGCCCCAGGGACATGCATGCCTATAATCTGAGCACTCAATAGGCTAATGAAGGAGGATCACAAGTTTGGAACATTCTAGAATTCATAATAAGACATTGTCTCCAAAAAAGGTTTAGTACCATCTGCAAATCTCTTTCGCATACTTCTATTATCTCTTCCCAAGTGTTTGTGGTTATTCTTTTTCATGTAATACTGAACATTCATATTGTCAGAGTAAAGATAGATGAAGCGTCACTAGATTTTTCTCTGCAACAGAAATGTGAACAGAGAAAAAGAGGAAAGAAGGTCACACATCATGCTGCAGAATTAAAGTACATTCAGAAGAACTGGGTCTCATGAATTCACACCAGCTCCCATAATATTTCGGGTCAGTCATTTATTCCCTCGAGTGCCAATGTCTTCAGCAGTCACAACTTTTCCTCTATGACTCTTCAGCTCTAACAGTATGCTTCCAATTAAGAGAAAAGCAATCCTGAGTCTTTCATACTTCATCAAAAGAAAGTTTATGGCCTTTAGACCTTTCCAAGAGCATCTTATGTGCTATATAAAGATTCGACAAGGTGATCTACCATGGGCTATTTTTTGTCATTCATATTAAAAATTAGACGACTATGAGTCACCTTATTTAATCCATTACTGCTAATGGCCTCCTTTATGATTGGCCCAAAGGTCTAAAATAATAACTAATAATCAGCTGCATAATAATCAGCTGCATATTAGAATGTTATCTGCTGCTGAAGATGCCCGACTTATCTAAACTCAACAGTCCTTTGAATTTCATGGCTGCTCCCCCAGGCTGTGACGATCCTTGTGGGCACTCAGGGCATATGGCACTGTTATCCTCTCCTGGGGGATAGCAGCAATTTATTCCAAATAGAAAGGACTTATCAGATCCAGACAGATCTTTAAAACACCTGTAAGATAATTTGGATTAACAGCAGTAATAAAACAGCAAACAAATTTCCTTCTCCTGAAAATGATAAATTACTGTTTCATTGAGCAGACATTTTCTTATCTGATTTCTTTTAAAAATGACAAATAGCTTTCCATAAATCTGAAGGAAACGCAGGAGTCGCCATCTACCTAATTAAATTAGAGCTTATATGATGCAAAGAGATAAGAACACATTAAACAAATGAGGAGATTTTACATGCCCAGAGTGCAGATAAAATTCACCTTTGAAGAACACAGGATGAAGCGCAAATACCCAAAGCAGGTGAATTGGAAAATGGAGATGAAATAAGTGCAAGCTGAAACCATATAAACAAAATTCTGCTTTGCCTGTCAGCTTTGACAACTGCCAACGTGGTTCCCTTTAACTTTTTCCATAATCAATTATCTAGTGCCTTTGCATTTTACAGTAAAATTTTTGTCAGTGCTTTTTCCTCTGTCCATGACCTTAGTCTCCATTGCCAACTATCTCTGTGACTCTCAATGTCATCTTTTCAGAAAATATCCTCTGCAAACAACTCCTTTCTGATTCTGTCTTTCTCACGTATCAATATTCAATTTGCTTCCTGTCTCTGTCTGCTTTCCTCTTGGTCTCCACTTCCTCCCGCTTTCTGGCTACGTTCTTGCTTTGCTTTTTCCTTGATGCTGCTACTGTTGATGATGATAATGATGCTGAAGATGATCCTCAAATCTTTCCACAGAAAGTATCCCAAGTTCTTCTCTGAGCACCCTAAACAAATGTTTATACTTCTACTTCTTAGTCACTGTCCATGCCACAAAACAGCTAGAAATCTAAAACGCCCATGATCACTTAAAGAAGTGCTTTGTTTCCCTAGACAAGCAAAGAATGAGTTTCCAATTGATTTTTATGATTGATGACATAAATACCATTTGGAATGAGGGACCCATGTCAAAGTGTTCTGAGATATAAAAATGAAATCTGTCTGACAGATAATTCATTTCATATCTGTAAGTCCTTCAAAACAAAACATTTATTTTTTCTGAGATGGTTTCGTGATATTATAAGAGATTAATGAATCCTCTAAAGTTTGCTGTTATATTCACATACTCCTTAATTTTGCAGAAAAAAATAAAATATTGATTTGAAATGACTGGCTAAACTAAAGCATGTGTGATGATTTCAAACAGAAATTTTCTCCAAATAACCCAGAAGGGTGTGTGATAAACCAACAAGAACAGAGAGCTAAAGATCTCTCTCTGGTTTAATACTTGCCTCATATACACAAAACTTGAGGTTCAATTCCTAGCACTTCAAAAAAATTAAATAAGTGAGAAGCCAACATTCTTCATTTCAAGATCTAAGTATAGTATTTAAAACAAAATTTAAAGTCTCTTTAGTTTCATTCAATTCTTCTAATACTTTCATACATTATGATGATTTTAGTCATTTTATCCCGTTACTTTGTCCTATCCCCTTTCCTTCTCCTGCTGTAAATCTTCTTAGAAAGTCTCCCTTCTGTTTTCAAATCTTTTTGTACTGCATGTGCATAGAAACCATTTATTGAATGATGGACAACTTAGTGACTATCCCATTGAAGAAAATGAAACCCCTTGGCCTTGCCAGAACTGTCAGTAGTCCTTCAGGGAAGGGTAGAGTCCTATGTTGTTTTCCACATTCCATGCTAATTTCATGGATGAGCCCGATCTTGTGCAGGTCTTACATAGGTAGCCACAACTGCAATGAATTCACAAATATAATGGTCATATTGTGTCCAGAAGACATTATTTTGCAAAAATCTCCTCCAACCTGTGGCCTTTACATTCTTTCTGCTCCTTTTTCTTTGATATTCCCTCAGTCTTAGAAAAAGGTAAACAGATGTATCAATTAGAACCAAGCACTGCATAGCCAAATATTCTCTGCCCTTTGACTAGTTATGATTTTCTGTATTAACCATTGTCCACTGCAAAGAGAGTTTCTCTGATAAAGATTGAAAGCTGATCTAAGGGTTTAAATATATTTAGAAGGCTGTTAAGATCCACAAGGTCCTTCGTTATTTGGATTTTGGCAGTACTTTAAGTTTCATACCTCTTTATCACATAGCCATAAATTTCCCACAGTGTTTTCCATGTGAACTTTTTAAGCATTTGGATACTGAACAAACATTCACATTTCCATCTCATTAAAATGTCATTTGGTGCTCTTCTTTTTCTGAAAGATGTATCTCCAAACCACCCAAGGATCTCTTGATAAATGATAGCTTTGGAGAAACCTTCTCCCGTTTTTTAAAGATAGCCACTTCCTAGGCTCCTTTTGGCCTCATTTTGAATGACACTAGAGAACAGAGCCAACAGCACAAAATGGTTATTAAAAGTTATTTGGGAGACTGGGAAAATGGCTCTATAAGTAGTGTTTACTTTGTAAGAATGGGGACCTGAGTTTTGATCCCCAGCACCCATGTAAAAACCTGGGAATTTGTACTCACAGCATTAGGCAGAAAGGAAAGGAGAGCTTTGCAGTCAACCAGTGTAGTCAATTAGTGGTTCCGAATTCAGTGAGAAAACTATCTCAAAATGTAAGATGAACAATAGAGAAAAATCAATCAGTTTTGACATCTGGCCTCCACATGAACATTCACATACATACACATGGATGCACATCTGAATGCATACACACACACACACACACAAAATTGTTTTTAAAATAATGTAATATTTGTTTTAAAAATAAAATTAGGTAATGTATAAATTTGGTTATGAGACACTTGGTTTTTCATGCTGTTTCCTTCTATAATTTTTCCACAAACTTTTCCTGCCCCCCCTTTCTACTAGAGGTCCAGCTTCATGAAATAACTATATATCTCAACACCCAGGACAGTTCCCACACCAAGTCTTTCTTTGAATGTAGTAGAAAAATTAGCCTTGTATTTTAGAAAATACTTGAATACTCAATGGCAACCTTAATGTTCTTAGCTCCGTCACCAAATATGTGAAAAGCATTAAGCACCTACGTTTCCCTCAATAAATTATGACCCTGCTCTATGTAAATTTCAATGCCAAATACAATGGATACAGCCTTTGGAAATCCCAAGGCATGGCTGAAACCAGATTTCCTAGTACAGAGTGAGAGAATGTTGTCAGACAAAGACAGTGAAGTTCTTCATGTAGATGGTGTGGAGAATGGTGTGTATAAAAAAAGTTAAGTGCCAGTAGATACTGACCTAAATCAAAAATAAAGAGAAAACATTACAGTCCACTTAGATCATTGGGTTAGATTTAAAAAATTCATCTTGGTTGTTTCTGACAAATCCACAGCTTTGTCTGTTGTTGGAGTTGTTGTGTATCAGGAAAAACACAAAAAGGTTATTTACCCTAAACTGTTCTTTAATTACAAATTAAAATTTAACAATTGAATTTAAATATCTTGTAGCTGAACAAGTTCACCAACAGATTCCCAGATCAAGCAAAATGCAAAATTAGAATGTTTCTATTAAAATAGTAAATACAGATTGCAAGATGACTCATTAGGTAAAGGCACTTGCCTTAGACACTTAACACCTTAGTTCAGTCTCCACAACCCATATAAAGGTGGATAGAGAGAAGTGACTCCACAAAACTATCTTCTAACTTCCATACCAGCACCATGTCATGCACACATTTTACATGCAACAATAACAAATTAAGTAAAATTATAAAAGCAATAGAGATATAACATAAGCAAATACAAGAAACGTAACATAAAAAAATAAATTCATGTGTAGGGGTCCCCGCAGATCACAGCTCCGTCCTGCAGGCCAGTCGGGCAGGTCCTCCACAAGGGGCATCAGGGAAAGGTAAGTGAGCTGTCTGCCCACTCCCAGTCCTCACTCCCCGAGGACAATCAGATGCAACAAGAAACCTAGTCAAGCAGGAACCCATTTATTGCAAGTCCACAGCCATCTTATATAGGCAGGGGAATTCCAGGGTGGGGAAATGGGCAACCAATCAGCTTAAAGGTCAAGCCAGCACACAGGCTGTATCTAGAGAAATTTCCTTAAAACATCCTGAGCTACTCCCTCCTGACTTCCTCCATCCTGAGCTGTTCAACACATCCTGAGCCGCCCCCTCCTGACTTCCCCTGAGCTGGTCAAAACATCCTGAGCTGCCCTCCAGACTTCCTCCATCAAATCATCTTTGGCTAAACTTGCCAAATTATTGAGGTCACCTAGACTGAGGTCCCTACATTCATGAAGAAAAAGTATGTCCACTTATTGCAAGAAATTCCACACAAATATCATCATTTACTTAGAGATAAAATAACTGTATAGTATTTTTAATTTATTTTACTTTAAAGGTTGTTAGATCAGTTTATAGTACAATAGTAGATCTGCTTTTCAAAATGTATTACTGAACTGCTGATTTTGAAACAAACTAAATCAGTAACTTACTCTAGAAGTATGTACCAAAATTTTCCTTCATTTTGAATAAAATAGATAACACCATATAATAAATATCAATTTTTCTTATATAAATGCATAATAACTTAAGAATGCCTGTCCAGGATAACTATCTACTCTTTAAAACAATGGCTGATAACAAAAGTATCTAAATAAATGTCAAACTGTCACTATTAAATATGATTTCTTACTCATAACTGCAGCAGTTTTTTCCAGTTAATTCTTTGAATTTTTGTGCTAAATTATTTTAGTTAGGAAAATAAAACTTATTAATGAGTTCACTGAACCTAAATTGCAGAGCTTCTTTTTTTACATTTGCACCTATTTGTTTAATTCAGATAGAGAGACAGACAGAGACAGAAAGAGAAAGAGAGAGAGAAAATGCACACATTCATGCCATGGAATAGAGAGCAGCCTCTTTAATTAAGCTTTGAATTGGTATTTTTCCATTGGTAAATAGCTAAGTTGTTTTATCCTATTCCGATTCCATATATTTCAATATTACTGTCTAAAAAAATGATAGGCGGTATTATCAGGCCCCTGCTTTACACTACTTTTTATTCATTTTAATATTATTTTTAATTAGATTCAAAGCAACATGATTCCTTGGCTTTCTTATAACAGCTTTATACATCACTTTGTTTTGGCCTGTGACTTTTATCCACAAACACAAAGAGATCTATGACCTTCCTAGAGATACTTGCACATTTGTGTTACTGCTGCTGTATGCACAATAGCAAAGAAGTGGAATCAGCCTATCTGTTCCCAGCAGATGAGAGATAATGAAAACGTGCTATACACCGACCATCTCCAAACTGAAAAAGTGTGATTCCTGACCTGTCTCTCACTGGTCACATTGGTGTGTGAACCTCCATTTCCAATTGTGTAGTCATGAAGAAAACCAATAGTCAAAATTTTTTAACCTGAGTAAATTATCACATTTTCATTATCTGGTCTTTGTCAAGAATCTACCATACTTAAATAATCAATAAAGTATTTTATGGAAATAACTCATATTTTAAAAGGAAAGTAAGACATCTACAGGTTTTCTTAGGGACTAATGCTCACTTTAATAAAAATTAAATGTTTTAGGGGCTGGAGAGGTGGCTCAGGGGTTAAGCTTCTGCCTTGCAGGCGGATAGGTTCTGGACTCCACTTATAGACTCTGGGCAGAAGCGGGGGCGGCCTGCGTTTCCGGTCCTGGTAGGACGGAGCCTGTGGAACCCCGGGGCAGAGTAAACAAGGAGGAGATGGAGGTGTCCACGGAGGTTCCCGAATTCGTCCGTGGTTCTACACACACACACACACCAACACACACATACATGCACAATTGAATAAATAATTTAAAAAAAGTTAAATATTTTAAAATATCTTAACAGAGGGAAGTTTCCCCCATCTGTGGATTTGCTCACTGGAGAGCCACTTATACTGTCATAAATGCCTGGTCCCTTACTACTACAGATGCCCCTAAAATAGCCTTGTGTTCTATGCATGCAGAGGAACATGAGAGCAGGTGTAACATGGCTGGACTGGTGAAGAGAAGGAGGAGGACAGACAAGGAGTGGAAGAAGGTCAAGGACATAAATTCATCTTGTTTGATATGAAAATTTCAAAGAACATAGGAAAAAAAGAAACGTCTTACCATATGAAAAAGTTGAGATGCTCTAAATGAGAGAACTAGCTCCTAAAACGGCATAGCGGGTATTTTCAAAATCGGCATAGCTCCTGGCTGCAAAAGCACACAGACTGCCTCGTTAAATTGCAATTCATCTGTGACAATGGTTCTTCTGACTTCATCAGATGCATTTATCCAGAAGACCTAGAGTGCAAATGCTGTACAGATTGTCATCTATTGTCTGAATTCTTCACAGTACCCAAAATTTAAAATGACTTACTTTTGTATTTTTTGAAGTTACCGTATCCTGTTATTCCTCAAAACACTTTGCACTGGTTAAATGTCACCGAAAAAACCATGAAAGCTAATTAATCATGATTACTATCTCACAACTCAAGCATACAAACTATTTCAGCATGCAGTAACACCAGCAAGTTAGATAAGCGTATTGTGGACCTATATTTAAGATGCATTTTCCTTTCTTCCCCATTTATCCTGCTAAACTTTTCTTGGTTCACAGATTATTTTACTGTCTGCAAAAGAAAGCTTCTGAAAGTCTACAAAATAGGTCATGGCAGATCCTACTTGGATTTATAAAAATCCTCAAGTCAAAATTTGTATTTGTCATTTCTCTGTTGATGTCAAGTCTGATCACAAATTATATCTCTCTTTTCCTGATGTTTTAAAGCTGAAATCTGAGACAGCTGGTGGTCTCTTCCCTCCCCTCCCTCTTGATTATGTTGCCCCTGCCTGTAAATAAGAGTTCTAGCAGCCCCTCCTGAATCACAGGACTTGAAAAAGGCAAAGTAGAATGGGCCTTTCTGAGCTATCCAAGTTTTTCTCACAGTTCTGAAGATATTTGAAGTTCAGTTCATTACATGCACTCCTTTAGAGACTCCTCAAAGGTTACTTGCCATAATTCTTTTTCGCTGTCTTTGTTAAGCTGGATCATCTATGGATCTTGTGCATTTGGAAAACCCAGTCTGTTTCTGCTGAGAGTTCCTTGACCATTGCAGATGCTATGGGAAAGAGTCCAAGTTAGATTGTGTCTGCGGTGGAGCATGCAATGTGCACAGGGCACATTTTTCTTGACACAACAAACTTCTGGACTGCATTCAGTATGAAAATACTCACTGGTCCTGATTCATAACACATCAGTAAAAGCAAGTGATTTTTGCTTTCGAGCTGGCTAGACACCATGCTCTATGTTTCCAGATCCCACTAGAATGATTAGAAAACCCTCGGCAGTAAGCAGATGCTAGGCTGACACCATTTGATCCCTTTCCCATGGCTGGGAAACAGGACCCACCTAGTACAGACTGAACAACTCACTTTTCCTATCTCCCATCTCACAAAATAACAGCACCTCTACACCATCTATATAAAGCTGCATCTTTTTTTAAGTCTTATAGAACAAAATCTCTCTCAGATTCTTTGAAGCTCTGAATATGTGAGCAGGAGGTGGGAAGGTTGTCATCTCGGGATATTTTGGTATCTTGATAGCTGTCACAGTGTATGCTCAGTTGAAACTGAAGGAAGTCTATAGTGCGACTGTGGTAATAAGCTCTTCCATACATGGAAAACAGAAAAAACATAAAGTACAACTCATCCCCACATATTTATTCCTGAGCCTTATGATGCTTTAGCTTCCCAGCACCTCTACACCATCTATATAAAGCTGCATCAATGCTCAGCTCTTGCTACAGTGATTTGCATTCCAAGGGAAAGGATATTAAGCATACCAAGCTTTGGGGCTGCCACGGAGGTTATTTACTTTCAATTATGTATCAAGTGACAGCACAAGGCTGCATTGGGAATTGAGCAGCTTTGATTCTCCATTAAGTGCAAACTCAAAAGCTCAAACGCAGATGGAAGCAGCCATGATAGAGGTGGAATCAAACAGAGGACCTGCCTGTAGAAGGATTACATTGAAATAGCTTCATTTTCAACTTGCATTCCCCCTTGATTCTGTGTAGCAAATAGTGATGGTGTTAAGAATGAAATGCACTAAGGGTTACGGAAAAGCAATCTGAAGTACCACCAGCAATATTTACTGAAAAATATTCATTATATATATATATAGTGAAATATATATTATATATATTTCATATATAATATATATATCATATATATATTAATTTCCTGCCCACCAAATTCTATAATGCAAAGAGGAAAACTGTCTTGTTCTCCATACTCATTATCCATTTCCAGGTAACCAGAAAAATACTGTCCAACTCAGAATAAGCATTTGGCAATTCTTTCATAGGTTGTAGTACATTGAAGTGAAAATGCACAAATGGATGGAAAGTGAAAATTTGGATGAATTTGGAGTGAATTCTAGAGGATACATTTCATACTTAATGCCCTGTTCCAGAAACTGGCTTTACTTCAAGATGCTATAATTATAAGAAAATATAAATCTGTTGCCCAGAGGAAGTAAAATTTGCCACTTATGATGGGACCAACCCTTAGACTCCTGCTAAATGAGGGGGTTTAGCTAAATGAGTGTAGATTCAGGTATTTTTTGCGAAAGAATAGTTCCTTTAGAGTTTTTCCCTCAGGTTATTTTAGCTAACTTCAGATAGATAGATAGGTAGATAGATAGATAGATAGATAGATAGATAGATAGATAGATAGATAGATGATAGATAGACAGATAGATAGACAGACAGACAGATAGATAGACATATATATTCTTATTTTTTGTTTAAGCCATTTTATTTAGAAAAAAAGTTTTCACTTCATTATGTCTGTGCCACTTCCCTCTCCTCCTGCTCTCCTGTCCCTCCCATCCTTAGGTCCACCAAACTTATTTAGGTCCACCAAAAGAATTTAAGTATTTTTATGGCTTGCTCCCTGCCCACATCCTCCCACCCATTTCCTCCTGCTCCCCAGTCTCCACACAAGTGAGAGCCACTGGGTTCCTCTAGGATACCTGTGTGCTAGTTTGTGCTCAGTACCCATCAGCATATGAACTCCTCACTGGTGGGTAAATTGTAGAGAGGTTCCCCCCTATTTTTTGTCTACACCAGTCCCACATAGTCCCTCAGGGTAATGTTGTATCTAATGGTATCATCTCTGCTCCACTGCAAAGTGTTGCTCAACCGACTATTGTAGAATTCTAATAGAAGTAGACACTGTTGCTTTGAGTTCTTGGGTACCACAACCCTGATATGAACAGCAACTACTATCTAATCTTGCCTCCCCTATGCTCAGTTTGTTTTTAGAAAGGAGTAAGAAAATATCAAACTCTAGTTAAAGACATAAGTGTGGGAGTGCTGGCAGGTGAAGTCCATAAATTTGACAGCAAAATATAAAATTGACAGATGACTAGCTAGAGGGATGACACATATATGTAAAGCAACAATGCAACATTTTAATTGTAGAATGTAGGTGATGGACAACTATGACTGCACAATCTTTTCAATGTTTGTATGCATAAACTTTTCATAATAAAATTGTATAATAAAACATGGAAGTAATTAAACTGAGTGTCAGAATTACTTTTTTCCTTCTCTTTCAATTCTGATGTTAAAAATACTGAGTAACTAGGTCAGCAGAGGTATCCTGGTTTGAAATGTGAGTTGTCTTCCACAGGCTCTTGTATTTGAATCTTTAATTTGGAAAAGTCATGCAAGCTTTAGGAGGTAGGGCCTTGCTGGAGGAAGGCAGTCAGAGGGGGTGGACCTTGAGGTTGGTTAGCCCCTCCTTGAATGACAGTCTGCTCTTGAGCTTGCAGTAGCAGCTTTCTACCTCCATGATGTCTGCAGTGACTTAGCCTTCCTCTAACTTCTGCCAGCCAGCCATGCCATATCTGTCATGAAGGACTCTATCTCCTCTCTAAGTGAGAAGAGTAACCATACAAAGGGTTTCATGGAATTAGGGACTTTGGAGTGCAGAAGTCCCTAATAATAATTAAGAAAAGCATGATTATCTCATTAGCAAGACTACAACTGATATCACATGCAAAGGTAAAATACCACCATTCTATTTATTCATTGTTTTTCAGTCTAGCAAACATGCTATGTTCTTTCCTACTATATCAACTCCCTTCCCCTGCCTCTTCCTCTTATCAGGCACCTCCCTTCTGTTACCAAGTCAGTGTATAACTTTACCCTCTTTTCTCCCTCAACCCCTCCCTAAAAATTCACTTCTTGTTCTCCCCATCTCATGGTCTCATGGTCTCATTTCTAGTTTCATGACCTACTCGCATGGATAGACATGCACACACACACACACACACACACACACACACACACACAGAGAGAGAGAGAGAGAGAGAGAGAGAGACAGAGACAGAGACAGAGACAGAGACAGAGAGAGACCTAATATTTGTAATTAGATTCTGGCTTATTTTACTTAACATAATGATTTCCATTTTTATTCATTTTCTTCTCAAATGATTTCATTTTTCCTTATGTATGAATAAATTCCATCAATCTGCTCTGTCTTTTTGAGCTGGTTCCATTTATTAGCTATTGTTAATAATGAATGTGCAAGTATCTCTGTAGTATATTCACTCAGTCTTTTGGGTGTGTATCCAGGTGTGATCTAGTAGAGTCATAAGATAATGTTTCTGAAACTCCAGTTTTATAACAGAAAAATAAAACTCAACCTTCCATCATCATTTTAAACTTGATTGCAATTTGATAGCTAAAGAGTCTCCTTTTTTATTATTTATTTTTCTGCTCATACAAACGTAATAGGAACCCCTGTCCCCTCCCTCCCTCCACCCCTCCTTGGACCTCCCTGCTTCCTCCTCCCTTTGCCTCTTCCTTTCCCCCCTCCCTCCCCTTCTCCCAATGTCCCCTCCCCCCATCTCTGAAGCATCCTTTAATGTGTATATCAAACTTTCCTCTAGGTCCTCCTCTCTGATGAGGTGTAAGGACTCTGGCAATTCCTAGAACTCTTTCTTGTGTTCCCCTTAAGTATAGGAACACTATTGTGACTGTTAATCCCTTGCTTCTGAGGATCCTAGTGCCTTTAGTCCATGCTAGAATTTGAAGAGTCAATAATATGTTGGTCATTGTGCAGATCATAGAGTCCTATTATAATTGCTTCGGCCCTAACTTGTG
The DNA here is from genome assembly GCA_023101885.1 of Typhlomys cinereus. Taxonomy (NCBI): domain Eukaryota; kingdom Metazoa; phylum Chordata; class Mammalia; order Rodentia; family Platacanthomyidae; genus Typhlomys; species Typhlomys cinereus. The sequence goes on from JALPQD010000106.1 coordinate 4,403,030, forward strand.
TGGAAGAGTCTCCTTTTATAGAAATTAATTGCCTTGGATTTCTTTTTTTCTCTCATTTTATTTTTTTCTTAATCATACAAACTCAATAGGTACCCTATTCTCTCCTTCCCTCTTCCCTCCCCCATCATTCCCCTTTGTATTCTCCCACCTTCCCCCTTCTTTCACCCCTCTCCCTCCTTTCCCCTCCCTCAGTGCCTCCCCTTCCTCCTTCCATCCCCTAGAGCATCCTTTTTTAAATTTTTTTATTTTTATTATTATTATTATTTATTCAACTGTGCGCATGTGCGTGTGTATGTGTGTGTGTGTGTGTCTCTGTGTGTGTCTGTGTGTGTCTGTGTGTGTAGAACCACGGACGAATTTGCGAACCACCATGGACGCCTCCACCTCCTTCTGCTCCGGGATTCACAGGCTCCGCCCTACCAGGACCAGAAGCGCAGGCCGCCCCCGCTTCCGCCTGGCGTCTATACGTGGGATCTGGGATCCGAACTCAGGACCTTCCGCCTGCAAGGCGGAGGCTTAACCCCTGAGCTACCTCTCCAGCCCTAGAGCATCCTTTTATGTGAACCCTATACCTCCCTCTGAATCCTCCACCCTAGACAGTTTAGGACTCAATGGCATAGCCCAAGACCCCTTCCTGTGCTCCCTGTTAGCATGGGAACTCTATTATGACTGTTTAATTCCTTGTCTCTAAGGATCCTTGCCTTGGATTTCTTAATCATCTCCCTGGCTCCCTGGCTTGCCTTCCAAAATGGCATGTAATGTGCATGTCACAGGGAGAAATGCAAGTACTTCCACAGTGTCACAGCACAGAAATGAGCTGCTCTTTATATCCAGGTTTTGTCCTCTGACTCTCTGGTCTCCACTGTGATCTTTCCCTGTCTCATTTGCATTTACATCTGAATCTCCAAATCTTGAGAGTTCACAATCTCTGCTGTGTTTGCTCAGAGCTCTGAGACCTTCCCTGTGGCAGCACCCTGGCCTAGCTTTTAGCAATTGGTCTCATCAGTGCCACATAGAAACCAAGCTCAACCCAGGTAGGTCCAGCTTAAAAGCCCTGCCCGAGCCTGCCTTGCCTGCCCGAGCAAGCAGCACAACAAGTTTGTAATAGGTGTGTTATCACCCAGCAGCTAGGTCCAGGATGACACCGGCAAGACAGCCATTCAAAGGCCTTCTTTTGCGCAGCAACTCCCTCATTTTTTTCCCCACCTGTTTCCACATCTGTAACCTGTGTAGTGCCTGCATAGACTTAGAAGTATAAACAAGACAGGTATTGGGACTGTATCCAGTTCCTCCTTCAAACTTCTATTCTTCCACCAATCAAGAGCAATTAGTTTCCTGTTGCTGCTACATCAAATGGACAGTTTGGAACAGAATGCATTTATTATCTCCATATCTCCATGACCTCCAGCTTAGGCGTCCACATGAAGTGTGAAGGAGCTAGGTCGTCTTCTTCCTTTCTAAAGGCCAGAGCAGCGAAATCTACTTGGGAGTCATTTAGATCCTTGCTGAGATCTCTGTCTCTTGCTGCAGGCAGAAGAAAGTGTGCCACGAATGTCTGCATTCTTCTCATGTTCCCTGTGTGGCTTCCCTTCAGTGTCCATGTGTGAATCGCTCATTTCCTCCTGCCACATCTTTTGCTTTCTTCTGCTGCTTCTGTTCAGGGAAATGTTTTAGTGATAAAATCGAATCTGTCTGGATAACTCATAATAATCCTGTTTTTAAACCTGTAACATACATTCAGAAGGGCCGGTATGATGTAGGAATTAATGATTTGTCTCTTCTAGTGTGAACCTTGCTAAGATAAAATCCTTTAATTGTTCAGTTCAGACCACTACTGATAAATTACAGAAATGCCCAACATAGAATATTGTGAAAATCTCTCTTCAATGAGAATTGGCTTATGTAAATACATGACTGAAATAAGGAGATGACTCATTAACTAAACATCCTATAAGCATAAGGACCCAAATTCTATGCCAACTGTCCATATAAGGAAGCTTGGCACCATGACATTTGCCCATAATCTGAGTGTTAAGACACAGAAACATCCCTGAGGCTTGATGGTCAGCCAGTCTAGTGGAATTCCAAGTTCAGTAAGAGAGTATGTTTCAAAATAATAAGGTACAGAATAACTAAGAAAGGCATCACCATTAACTTCTATCTCTCTCTCTCACACACACACACACACACAAAGAGAAAAATACATACTTGCATATACACACACCAATGGATGCATGCATTGTATACACACATATATAAACAAATACACACATGAATATGCACATGAACAAATACAAACAGGTACACACATACAAACACACATGTATATGTCATGCACATGTATATGTCATGCACATATTAGACTGAACGATTTCAGAAAAATACTAAAACAACCTAATACATTTAAAGGGTAAATTTTGGGCATGCAAATTATGTCAAGAAATTATTTTTTAATAAAAATTAAGAAACATTGACTTATAACCTATTCTATCCCAAGAGATGAAAACAACTAATTACATATAAGGATGGGGAAGAACACATATATTTAAAACCTTAGCATTTCTACTTAGTGCTTACAAAAATATCATTTTTATTTTACCAACATTGGGTGGTCAGGAAAACATTTCTATTCCTTAAAGAGACACCATTATATCTCAACCTATTCTAAGTGTGGTATATGTATTAAAAAGGATTTTCTTGAAGGGGGGTATCATTGAGACAGGGTTTCAGTCTATAGCTCAGAATCTGACATTCTCCTGCTTCTGTCTCCCATTTGCTGTGACTATAAGCAAGAGTATGTATAATACCTGACTGACATTGCAATAAATTTAATACTATCAAAAAGTATATGAAAACAACACCACCGATATGCCCGTTTTTATAAAGTAAATTGAAGTTAAGACACTTTAAATCAAATATTCTGGGATCCAGACTGCAAGTTCAGGCATTGTGATTCCTGAGCTCATTCTCTGATGAGTAGGGAAGGTTCTTTACAAGAGCTGTGGATAGCAGATAAAATTTAGAGAAACAAGTACTTTCCTAACAGACATACCAGAACAGTAATTAGGCAACCTAATTATTAACCTGAAACCCTTATTTGAAAAAGGAAATGTATCAGGATCCTATGGCTTCCTTAACAAAAAAACACAAACTTGAAGAGAAATTAATTTGGCTTAAACAGCTGAAACTTACTATCTCACAGCCTTAAAAGCCAGAAATCTAAGATCAAAATGGGGCTGTATTCCTCTGTGCCAAAGGAAAGAAGATGTATTCCAAGCCTCGCGCTTAAGTTCTAGTGACTGCTAGAAGTCTTTGGTGTTAGTTTGTTGACCTCTGTCTTCACCCTCACCTGAATTCTTCTTGTACATGTTTCTGTGATTAATTTGCCCCTTGTACTAGATGAAACACAGTGGGCCACACAATTGCAAAGATTTGAAAAATAGGAGGGAGTCAGGCAGAGGAAATCAAGGGTTGTATGGGGAAAAGGAGGAGGGATGGGATTTGGTAGTAAGGGTTGAAAAACATTACGAAGTCACTATATTCATGTACACAACATTAAAAAAGATGAAAAAATAAAATAAATTGCCCCTTGTTATGTCAATTGGATCAGAGATGTGAACTGGGGTGGGGATACAGCTGAATGCACAAAAAGGTATAATGTTATATACTGTGGCGGGTTGTTAAGAGAATGTAATGAGCCTGATCTCATGAAATGCTCAGAATGGTCTTTGGCCAAGAGACTATATCAAGAAATAACACCAGCCCCTTGGTATGTCACAAAGGCCTGAACCCTCACAGCCAGTGGTAACCCTGGGGCCCATAGAAGTGGGCAGGCAGGAGGGAGTGGGACTGATGGAGGGAGTGGAGAGGGAACAGGAAGGAGAGTGGAAGGAAGGAGTCAGAGATAAGTACTCGATGTGCTTGTAAAACTCGATGTGCTTGTAAAAAGGAAAAAATAAAAAAATATTAAATTAAAAATAAATAACACCAAACTTTCATAATAATGAAGGAAGATTTTTAGTACAATGTGGAGAAAATGACCAATGATTAAAAAAGTCTCAATCAATGGGGTTGAGAAAAATAATAATAATAAGCATAATTTACATTTCACATGTGTTAGGAGCCTAAGAGATTCTGCCTCTGATCCTGACACCAGACATGTTTCCCTCTCCAATTCTGCTCATAAAACTTTACCAACTGTAAACCGCAGACTCAAAAAACACTAGGGCAAGGAAAACAGGAGGAATGACAATGCACAAAGGGAGACCCGAATGTCCCAAGGTTCTCTCCAAAGGAAATTGCAAGTTAATCAAGTCCATTTAATGGGGAAAGATGACATCCCCAAGGGCAAGAGGCAGGTGTGCGGTGGCAAAGAACAAGAAGTCAGGAGACAAGATAATGGCACCACCTTTTCTTTGCCAGCTAGAAGACTGTGTTTGAGAGGTTGGCCTCTAAAAATGCCAGATTTCTTATCTGTCAAACAGAGGCTCAGAGGGCTGCTTAGCAAGAACCCTTTTCCAACCCTTTTGTCTATTTTCAATCTCTGAAGTGTTGAAAGTGCAAGTCTGAGCTTTCCTTTGACAGAAAGAGAAACGTTTTCTTTCAAGAGTTAAACAAAGAAGCAAAGTGCTGTGAAAAGGAAACAATAGATGTCCTAAGAGTGAGAGAGGTTTTCCAATGACTTGCATGTCACGGTCATGTACATATGTGCAGCCAGTCGGACCTAAGGCACATGTGAGGAAAGGAAAGCTTGGGATCTACAGTAGACATTAATGAACTATATTAGTAACACTTAGGCTGTTCTCGCACATCTCCATCCTTTCAGGTCTAACGCCATCCTGGAGAATAGTTGTAATGTCAAGGCATAAGAGCAAATGCAGTGTCCTCCTCGGCCTCTGGGAGGGGCCAGGTACTCAGATTCCTACTCTACTTGTGACCCTATAATATTTAAGAAATGGCAGATCAAAAGAGTAAAGAAGAGGAAAAGAAAGAATTACAAAAATCCATCTGTTTGCCTTCTGTGTGGTATCTTGCTAGCCACAAGAGATTGAATGTTCTGGAGCACAAGTGCCAGTTTATGTAATTTCTTTCCTGACCTATTTTATACTATTAGAAGAATCAGCAATATGTAGGAAAAAAATAAGACCAATTTAAAGAGCAGAGCAAAACATTCCATTTGATCTCATTTATCATGACAGGGACGTCGAAGAACACTCACGGGCCTTTTAGAGCCCATGAGTTAGTTGAGCAGAACAAGTGGAATTGCCCAAGATCTGTCTGTCCCTCAATCATCTAGTAGCTTCTGATGTTATTAAAAGCAAATATCTCTTCTAAAATGTTGCTAGTCACCTAAACAATTTCAGCAGTACATACAGTGCTTGTGGTCAGGAAGAGTACTTTTTTCTGTGTTCCAATGTCTTCGAGATGTCTCAGTGGATATTTTTCCACTACATGAATAGTGCTCCCCTCTCTCTGACTTTTGCCACATTGTGCTAGCCAAGAGAAGAGGAAAGCCACTAGACAACTATTCAAGACAAGCGACGAGGGGACCAAGTATAAGATCCCTGAAGAGTAGCCGGCGTGGAGCAGTGCAAGAATGTGCCTTTATCACTTATGAAAACTCAAACTCAAGAGATGGAGACCTAGAAAGAAGGGATGATGTGAAACAGAGACAGATACACAGAAACATGCATAATACAAAAGTTCATACATATTGTATTAGTGCTTTTGAGGTCTTAGGATCAATACGTATTTGTTCAATACTCGGGGCAGACTAACCAGCCAGATAACAGTACAGTAAACATTTTATAGCTATGACCCTGTGGCATAGGAAAGCACCTTGCTTGCTATCTGACAAAGTACATAGAGTAGAGAAAAGGAGGATGAAATAATGACTGCTTCACATGTCATTTATGCTCTGCTTCAGTTATTTTCTACTTCACAGTAAGGCTATTGATAGTGCACTAAAACTCTTAAAACCAGAGTCCAGAGAAATGGCTCAGTAGATAAGAGCACTTGCCATATTGAACATAACAACCTGTGTTCAAATCCCCAGCACCAACATAACCATGAGCCACAGTTACAGGTACCTTTCATCACAGTATTAAGGGACTCTTTCTCAAGCACCTGATGTCATCTTCTGTTTTCCTTGAGAGCAAGCTCAGGGGCTCGCATCTGTACATATGCACGTACAATATAAAAATATTAGGACACACATAAAGAGGGTATAGATAACAAGTAAAGAGATGAATGTTAAGTTATATGCCAAGATAACAGCCAATCATCATCATTCAGTATATATCTATTACTTAACCATGACCTATGCTAGCGTTTTTCTCAAAATGACAAAATAACTGCCTTTTGCCTTATGGCCGAATGCAAAATAAACTTGTGTTATATATCCCTTCAGCAATTCTTTATGCAATTTGAGTTGGTTTCCTAGAAAAAAAATTGTGTTCAAGAGCCCTTTTCTAGCTTATCAGCAGTTAGTTTTTAGTGTTTCTTTTAGTATTTATTTATCTCTGTGTGTGTGTGTGTGTGTGTGTGTGTGTGTGTGTGTGCGCGCGCGCGCACGTGCGCGCACGTATATGTGTGTGTGTGTGTGATAAGGCACTATGTGTGCCTGCGAATGCCCAAAAGTGACTTCAGGAACCATCCTGGATTGCTTCTACCTCCCTTTTGCTCAGTTTGGGATTTCCCAGGCTTCATCTTCCATACCCAGAAGTGCAGGCCTCAGCCCTGTACACTTGGCATTATTAGGCTGGATCCGGGACTAACTCAGTCCTACTGTTTGCAAGGCAGAGTCTTAACCCCAGAGCCACCTCACCAGCCCAGCAATTGCTTTTTTTTTTTTTTAATTTTTTTTTATTATTATTATTTATTCAACTGTGTGCATGTGCGTGTGTATGTGCGCGTGTGTGTCTGTGTATGTGTAGAACCACGGACGAATTCGCGAACCACCATGGACGCCTCCACCTCCTTCTGCCCCGGAATTCACAAGCTCCGCCCTACCAGGACCAGAAGCGCAGGCCGCCCCCGCTTCCGCCTGGCGTCTATACGAGGGATCTGGGATCCAAACTCAGGACCTCCCGCCTGCAAGGCGGAGGCTTAACCCCTGAGCCACCTCGCCAGCCCCCAGCAATTGCTTTTTAAAGTATAACTAACTAATCTCAATGTAAGTGAACTCTTTGTTAAAGTTTCTTTGTATCTGTTATCTATCAAAGTCTAGGGCTGCACATGCTTTGGTAGATTATATTATCATAGGAATATTCATAAATCAGTCCATCCAGAACAAAAGCATCTCTTGAAAATAGAAAATATTCATGGCCTGATTTTAAGCGTAACTATTTTAACTATTAATACTAGTAGTACAAATTTGTCCTCATTCAAAATGTTTCTGACAAAAAAGACCATATATTTTTGGAACCACTTGCCTATTCACAATGACATATTTAATAAGAAACTCAAATCTATAGACAAAAATTATTTTTATTTTATGTTTTACTTTAAATTACCTTAGATTAACTTTACACCCAAATTTCAGTGCACTGGTGTTTTAACAACTACAAATGGTCAAGTATAGAATATTCCACTGATGGCATTATGTCAGATACTCCAAATACTTCTGATTTTGAAGCATTTCACAATTTATATTTGTGAATTATGAATGTTCAATATATTAGATAATGCCTGTGGTTTTAATCCACAGGTACCACTGTCTGCAAAGAAAATCGATGAAAGGAATGGGGGGAATGTGAGTATTGAGCTGGTTAAGAAAAGATACGGAAATGAGACGATTCCAAAGCAATCACAACAACAAACATTTGATGTAGCTAATATCCTTCATTAAGTACATCTTTCAATGTTGGAAACTATAAATCAGCATAGTGAACATGGGTGTCACACCACACCTCTTCAGTAAGTCATGAGCATTCACCGCTGTTAAAAATATTTGATGATCAGTATTTTCAGCATGCACCAAAATCATGAAGGATTCCATTCCTCAAGTTTGAGAACCAGAGTCTTTATGGAAAAGTGTAACTTTGATATTGTAGTCAGTTCTCCTTCTCATGCCAAGTAGTATTCAGCTCTCACAAGTTCTGGCCAATAGATTTTGGCTGCCTGTTACAATTCTGTCCAATCTCAGCCATTATTGTCCTACTCAGAACATGTAACCTATCAAAATATTTCAGTGCATTCAAAAATTTCTATATCTTATTTCTTTAAACGATAAGATGTAGAAATCTCTATTCCAATTAGCATAAAATTTTTCCAACAAGTAACTGGGCTGGTGTTACTACAAATTTGAAGGTGGCTCCAACACCAAGAGAGACCTGATCCAGAAGCTTGAAGGAAGTCACAAGACATCGGTCTTTTGACTTTTTAATCAGAATTCATGGATTTGCTTCAGCTTTGGTCTCTTCTAAAGGTCCTAGCAGCATCTCTGCACCGCTGGGTAGCCAGTATATTTACATCAGCACACTTTGTCAACTGAGGTAAAAGAGGATGATGTCTGTGTTTCAGAAATGAAAATAAATTTCTTCTTATTTCCCAATGACTATATTTATCCTTCAGGTTGGCTGGAAGAATGGAATTTTTTCACTGAATTCAGACAATTAAGAACTAAGGCTGCAATTAAAGAGGAATAGAAAATATTCCAAGCATCTAACCGTTAAGAGATTTAGGGCCTCCAAATAAAATTTGACAATGTATCAGTAAGAATTGGGTCTAATTCCAGGCAATAGCAGCCACAGCAACCCTCCAAACACATATGATTGATAATTTACATGAAGAAGATGTTGAGTAGATGGCAAATAATTGTCTTACAGCAGTATGTATGGTACAGGCCACCATAAGGTCTGTGAAATAATCAGTAAGAAATTTGCAAGTTATAAAACATAACACATTTCCAAAAATGATTTCATGCAAACTATTTCATATTTTTCTAAGTAAAATATGCTTAAAAATATGTACCATCATTTTCCCCATTACCAAATTCATCAATAAAAATTTTTAAAGTCACAAAACTTAAAATATTAGCTTCAGAGCATACCATCTGAAAAGCAGATAAAAAAATAATGTAAGTATTCAGAAGCCAAGAAGAAAAAATACATCAAACCTATTGTAAAAGCAGTGTGGATTTATTGTGGGAAGCAGATTTTAAGATAGCTGTTGATATCTCCATGAACCTCCCTTATCACTGCACAAAGTCAAAATGTGAGAAATCACAGCCCTCTAAATGTTTAGGAATCTTAAGTTTGATTTTAGTGTGTCAGAAGAAACCATTTAATAATACTGGAAAATCCACAGAAAGTCAATAATTTTCTGAATCAAAACACCCTACCTGTAGGTAGGAAAAGAAAGCTTTGTATCACACAAATCAGCCTTTATCCAAGGCAACCTTCCAAACCCCTATGACAAATATTTACATAATGTTTAAACAAAGAAGATGCGAAGTAGATGTAAAATAATGGTCTTACGGCAGTACATCCACAGATATTCTTAGCTGCTGATTAAAAGCAAAATCATAATATCTGCAACTGGTGAGTAGGTTCCCTATAGTATTTAAGCACATCAGGATGTTGCTGAACATATCCCCGCCCACCTCCAAAATGGAGAACACAAAAAAATTTATTGGCAAAGGAAAGAATTTTTTAAAACACAGTTCTGGATCAATATTATTAGAATTTTGAGAATTTATTTTTTCTTCTCTAAACTTGTCATATTCTAATTTAGAATAACTAATGTGCTCAGTTATATTCATCAAAAGAGAACAATTATCGGCTAAATAATAAAACTGCAAAATACCTGGATATAAGTAATATTCCAATGAGCAAAAGATCTTTCCTGCATTCATTGGCCATAGATTCTGCGATGCTTAACAAATAGAATGAAATGTTACAATGGGCATTTTAGGGATTCAGTAGGACAAATATCAGTCTGGATCTCTTTCATTTCAATCTCTTTATCCAAGTGGCAACCATTCCTTTCCATGTTGTTTATAAAAAAAAAACTTAATTATAAAATGTCCACACTACTCTAATTCCTTATGGATCCATTTGCACAAATATCTTTTTACATGAAATAAAATTCAGGCTTCCTTTTCATTTGAAACCTTTAAATTTTCATGTACTGAAATGAATTCCTCATTTGCTAGGCAATCGTACAATGTCTAATGTAGACCCCACAAATTTCACTGACAAGTTTCCCTCTGAATCATTCTGGGACTGTTTAACTGCATAGGAATCCTATGGACAAGGGGTCTGCGAAATAATTCAATGACAAACATGTGAGCTGAAGCTCCTACTACAAATGGATACTCCCATGTTGACACTGCTGAGTAAAGTATGTCTGGTAAGCATTGCAATGGACGAAAGCACATTTTGTTCTGTGTGATGTTTTACAGCTTTCAAATGTTTTAAATCTTTTAGGCAGAGGTTTAAGGCACACATTTATTGGCTATTCTTTCAGATTAGATGATAGATAGTAGATAGATAGATAGATAGACAGACAGACAGACAGACGGATGGACAGGCAGACACACACATACAGACAGACAGACAGAGACAGAGACAGATAGAGATATACATACTTCATTTTATAAAAACTAATTTAAAAAATCAATATTGGGCTAGAGAGATAGCTCACAAGCAGAAGCTCCAGAGTTCAGATCCCAGGTCCCACATAAAAGCTCCAGGAAAAAATGGCGGTTCTGCACTTCTGACCCAGTTTGGGCAGAGCCTGAGAAATCCCAGGGCAAAGCAAAGAGATATAAGCAATCCAGAATGAGTCTCTAAGTCACCCTTGGTCCTCCACAGGGACACACAATGCCCTCTGAAACACACACACACACACACACACACACACACACACACACACACACACATTAAATAAAAAAATTTTTAAAAATTTAAAAGTCAGTATTGATATTGTTGCATAATTCAAGTTGTACCAGAATGCATCGGGCAAAGTGAAAATTTCATAGATAAATATGAAAGATTAAAAAGAATTGGCTACCTAAAATGTCTCACATAAGAAGGGAACAGAAATGAAACAGAACTTTTCAGAAGTATTGCTGAATTATGTGATAAATTTACCAAGATAAGGAAAAATCAACAGCATTGAAGGTGGAAAGTATCTATGTGTTCTGTGTATATACATGCAGGCAAAACTTAAAACTGTGTCTTTCATGTCATCATTTATTCTACAAGGAAATAGCTGAAAAGAAACAAAACTCAATTTCTTCAGCAGTATCATTTAAAAAGACTACCAGCTATGAAGGTAAATACTCCCACCTTGTGGTTGTCAGTGGGATAACATGTCTTAACTAAGGATAGTTGTAGAAAATGAAATTTATGAACTCATTATTTATTAACTCTATTTTAAGACTCAACTACCACATCAGTCATGACACGTAAACTAACTGATTTATTGCTTAAAAATAACTCAAAAGAGAAATGTTGCGTCTTTCAGTAAGTAAGATGAAATTTTACAACAGAAACTCAGTGCATTTTTAATCCCACTTGCTCATTTCACAAACAACTGAATATGTTAAGGCCTTGTGCTCATTGATAGCTGTCTATCCTGATACACTGAGACCTCTTAGCTCCTAGCTCTGTGCTAAAATATACTATCCACTGTGTGTTACTATTCTTTGTTTTCTGTATGTGGAAAACACAAGTTTCTAGTTTAAAAGTGTCCCTTATGATCTTCACATTCTCTCTATTGAAATAACTGAAGCAATTAGGTGTTCATGTATTGCCAATTACATATTAAATTACAATTAACATCTTACGGGATGTGTGATACTTTTACTTCAATATCTTAACTTTAGATTATGTGAAAACATGATTGCTGACTGGCCAAGGCCAATGAAACATAACAAAGAACAAATGCATCTTTAGACAAATGGCCCAATCTTCAAAAAGAACACAATTCCATGTATAGACATATATATCACTAACATATTTTGTTTAGAATGTAATGGGCCCCGTGCTAAAGAGGTCGTTTCCTCCTGTCACCTAATTTTATCCTTTGTTCAGTCAAATTAGAATTCCAGTTCTATGACTAGAAAACCAATTGGAGACAAACTTATTCATTACATTCACTTCTCCTTTAAAGAAAAGGTTCTATTTTCTAGAACTTTTCCTGAGACTATTTGTCAGAATGATCAGCTACAAGTGGCAGAATAATATATTACTCTGGAATGCCAGGAAAAATGGAGCTCATTGATTGAGGTTTGTACCATTGCCAGGAAGGAATATCTTTTCCTGGAAAAAATGAATTTGAGTAAGGAAAAATAGATATTTACATTAATGAAGAAGTCAAAGGACACTATGTCTATAGTAAAAAAGAAAAGAGCAAAAATCGTACTTTACTTTTAAGTAAATTTAGCATTAGAAATACATACCCTAAAATGCATGTATCAGTGGGGTGGCCTAAGAGAGGTAACTTGATATACCATAAAGGCCTGAGCCCCCACAGAAACAGACAAGCTGGAGTGAACCCTGGGGTCCATAGAAACATACAAGCAGAAGGGTGGGAAAGAGTGGGAGGAAATGGTGGAAGGGAGGAGATAGGAGGGAAGGGATGAAAGGGAAGTTAGGATGAATGCTTAATATGCTTGTAAAAGCAGAAAAAAATGAAAAAATACATACCTTAATGAAAGTTTAACAATATGGTTTTTTAAACCAGCCAGTGAGGTGTTTTGCCAATAAAGGCACTTCCTACATAAGTCTGATGTTAGTTCAATATCCAGAGATTAAAGAAGATGGGAAAAAACCAGACTTGATGGAGTTGCCCTCTGACTTCCACATATACACATGGGCACATGTATATACATTCAACACATACACACACACACACACACTTTCAATTTAAAATCATCTCTAAAATCACTCCATAATAAGATATTTATAGTGAAGACACTTTGAGGGAAGGACAATTAACCAAAGCAAAATATTATAAGAATGCATAATGGTACCTGCTACTACTTTTCATGCTAATTTGAAAAATAAAACACTTTGAACACCATGGTAGTTTCCAATTCAGCAAAATATATTTCAAGCTTCAGATGAAGACTATGGCCATGTCAAGAAAAATAGTTAATTTTCATATTTTAAAATAAGCCAAATATTAAGTGGGTTTTCATTCCTCTGTATTTCATATGTATAGTTATGTTTCCATAAATACAAATCAATGTACGTATGCCTCCAAACAATAAAAATTCACACATTATGTAGCACACGTATGCATATATGTATATTTTTATATATAATTTCACCGTTTGTAGCCTAAAATTGTCATTTTAGGATTTCTGAAGCATTGCATGCAGGTTATATTAAAGGCGCTCGCTGCAAGTTGAAAGCCTGCTGGAGGACTCATTTGTTTTCTGTCACTCTTGGCCAGCAAGCAAAAGATCATGTGTGCTGTATAAATTAACTGCTGACTGGAAGGAGCAAGCCTCTCAGTATCAAAATGTGCTTGGTACAATAGTCTTCACAGCCTGAAAGAGCCCCTGAGGTCACATCTTCAACATCTGTATGCATGACTTAGCACTCAAGCTATGGCTGAAATTGAGATACCAAGCTGCGATATGTACAATGACCAAATTAGCACACCACTGCTTCTTGATGCTGTCAAATTCCACAAGCCTTTCTTTCTCATGAATTATGCCATTAACTCCTTCCACTAAGAATAGCAAGGGGATGAAACAGACAGATGAACAAGTAGTAGCAGCTCCGTAAGTCACACTCTTGACTCGAGTTCTCTAAAACAGTAGGCTCCCTGCAGAACAGTTTGGAAATAGCAATATGTGAACAGACACCAGAATTAGATTTGTGGAGAATATGTCCATTAGTAAAACTTGGTAATCTTAATCATCCTTAGGGAAGTGGCAAAATTATTGCCAATTCCCAATTAACTCTGTGCTCTGCATGCAGGGGTAGAAAACATGTAAGAGCTCACTTAAGACAATGGGACCGACTCCAGACAAAGAAGAGAGGGATATCATTTTACAAATACTGTAGGAATGGCCATAACAAAAATGTGTGGCCTTATATGTGATGTGAGTGGTGAGAAAGAGCCTCAGAAGTCGCATCTTTCTCTTGGGAATCATGTATCTGCTTGAATTCTAAGTCTATTCCTTTCACTTTAAAGCAAGAGTATGCATTATGCATATAAATATAATTTTCAGAGAATTAGATGGCAGATAGATAAATGATAGATAGGTAGGTAGATAGACAGACAGACAGACAGACGGGAAGAAAAAATTAATTACAATAGCCCTCTTCTATACTAAATATTTAGGTGAATAGACATTGGCTATCCATTGAAAAGAAGTAGAAGAAGAAAATTATTAGATTACCTAGGAGGAGAGAAAGATTGTGTAAGTGGAGATTGTATAAGTGTATGTGTTTCATAAAAATCCACTTTGTCAAAATCCAATTTTTGTTAGGACTAATGTTCTGACTCTAATCCAGACATGGCATTGGCATTTCTTCCTCTAGGTATGGATAGCTGTGATTTGTGTCTCTAGACATAAACACAAAGGCTTCAGGGATTGCTTTATCTTATTTCTAGTTGGTAGCAGGTGCAGTATATGTTTTGTATTCAGCTAACCTTTATTATGATCTCTATTTCTTAGCTCTTTACAAGTCTGACTATCTACAATATAATAGCAAAGAGATTTTTTCTTTTTTAATACATTTTTATTATTATTTCAGCTCATACAAACTTAGTAGGTACACCAGTTCCCTCCCTCCCTCCTCCTCCCCCCCAACCCCTGCTTCCCCTACCCTCACCCCTCCCGCCCCGTCCCCCAGTGCCTCCCGCCCCAGTTCCCAGAGTCCTTTCTTGTGCATGCCTGACTCTCCTCTGGGCCCTCCTCTCCGATGACGTACAAGGACCCAGTGGCATTTCCCTGAACCCTTTCCTGTGTTCCCCTTAAGCATAGGAACACTACTGTGGCTGTCAATCCCTTGCCTCCAAGGATCTTGGTGCCTTTAGCAGATGCTAGACTTTGTGAGGTCAATAGTGTGTTGGACATTGCGCCGGACATGCAATGTCCAATTATGATTAGCAAAGAGATTTTTATCATTAAAAGGAGAAATAAATAGCACGAACCAGCAGGAAGTTGGTTAAAAAAAAAATCTAGGTCTTTCGATAACTACACAAAGTTTTTGTCTGCTTTGCCAAGAAATATTTCATAAATGATCATATTTTCACTTGGCCATAAATTTCTATTGTCACTTGTTAATGTGTCACATGATGGTGCCACTTAGCTGCACTCTGGATAATTTGTATTAACTTGGGAAGAAGTGCCTTGAAGTAATGGAAGCAGCGCCAACTAGGAAAGATACCTGCAGGATTGCTGTAGGGGCCATGTTTGCGAAATTCAAACTCTTCTAGTTTGGGGGGTGGGATGATAATAGTTCCACTATCATTTGAGTTTTGTTCTCAATAAAAATGCTGATAGTTCCTGAGCCAATTTCCCAATTAGTTAATTCATACAGGACCCACAGTTCTCTGCCCCAAATGAGAACAACCATTGGTAAAGTCAGGATTTACAACAGACCAGCAGGCAGGTAGAGACAGACAGACAAACATAAAGAAACTGTTCTCATTTGTTTGATTATACTACTAGCACCTTTCTAGGCTCTTGCTTACTTTGATTATACTGCTCCCTTGTAATATTTGGTTTGTAGTCACTGAGGAAGTTCATCTTTGATCATTCCACTCTAAATTTAACCTGGGAAACTGAACTTCATTCATGTGACCCAAGTAAGTATCATTACCAAATCCTCAAAGATTTGGGTAAGATTTCTTTCTCTTCTTGTTTGAATTGAAGCCTTTCTATACTACAGACAAGAGATAGTCAAGTTTCTTCATGTCTTAGTAGCAGATTAATCTTCTGTTAGACCTAAAAGTTTTTCTTTTAGGCAAAGAATGAAGCCCATGAATCTTAGCCTAGAATGTATCAAATTTCTGGGGGATTATCCATTTATATTGGGAAAAGGTATTTGGTATTTCAAAGTCTATGCATTATTTTTATGAATTATTTTAATGCATTATTTTAATTACAAAATAGATAGATGATACATACTGATATTAGACTTAATTGACTAGTCAGGTAAATAGATACATAGATAGATGCATAGATAGATATGTAGATAAATACATAGATTAGATAGATTAGATAGATAGATAGATAGATAGATAGATAGATAGATAGATAGATAGATAATTACTATTATCTCCATCCTAACCATGTGATGATAAATTTGCAATCTTGACCAAGTACGTTTCTACCTAAAACAAAATCCTTGACTTTGTGTTCACTTTTGTTTTCATTTGAAGAATGTCTTCTTCATCCTTTGCAAAAGGAAGGCTTAGGGCTGCTTACACATCAAATAGGTTCCACAGGTAATGAGCTTATTAACTGTTAGATGCACATGTATCAATTCACAAAGTACAAAGGGACAGCAAAATAATCGACTTTTACCTAATCAAAAGTTTTTTGGAGCAGTAATGAAATCAAAGTTCAACTGAAGTTAGATTTCCTTCATATGACACCATCTCGACTGTGGAAACTTGGTTCACTCTCAGCAAAGGATATTACTGAGCTAAAACTGGAAATGCAGTTACTCAACCTTCAACTTCATTTTCAAGACCCTTGAAGCGCAAACATCATGCAGATGAAGCTTCTGTATCTTAAAACTTATTTCAGTTGTTAAAAATGCATAAGGAGGGGTAGAGTTGTAAATATTCCATCAGTCCTCACAGAGAAGAACTCAGTAAAATATTAAAGACAAAAAAAGAGCAAGAGACAAAGGGCCCATTATGTATGAATCCCAAAGCCTCTAAGGGTAGGTGGACACTATTCCAGACAGGCAAATAGCAGAATCAAAACACTGTATTCTCAAAGAATTTATACAGAGTTTCAAATGAATATTAAAGCCTATAGTCATTTGGATTGAACCTTAGGATTCAGAATGATCACACACTCAAAAAAGGTGGTTTTCTCATTAACCTCAGAAGAACATCAAACAACGCCAAGCAAAATGGACCAGCTCCAATCCATCTGGAGCAGAAAAACTATGGGAAAGGTTTCTAATCACACAACGAAGATCAGAAACAAAGGCTCCATCAAGAAATACGGTCATCTCCTTTCTCCATAGTCCCCTCTTATCCACCCACTCCCTTACCCCATGACCTCAAATAATCCCCAAACCTGGGAAACATTACTAGGGTTGCTCCAGCTGACCCCCATTACTGTTCCCAGTAGGTGAAGTTGGTCTCCGAGTTAGTCACTGTCAAGGTTTAGTGTGAAGTATAACATTCATTTTAGACACAGAGATACTGCCTATGAAATAAAGCAGCCATTGATGGAGAAGTGCACACATGTCTTACAAGCATAGAACAATATCCTGGGTGAGGAAGTGATAAATAATAAGGTTTTCTCACCACACCTGCTACTCATTAAGAGACAGAAGCCACTTGGCCACCATTAAGACTTTCAGCATCTGCCAGAGGAAATAGCGGTCTTCGCAAAGAAAAAGATGTTTTTAAAAGGTGGTGGTAGAACTGAGCAGATGTGTCTCTAACACTACAATGAACTTTAGTGAATAGAGGTTTAATAATTAAAGCTGACACATCAACAATATAGATCAAATACTATTATCTAAGAAAATGATGGTCAATTCAACTCATAAAAATGTGGTTCAAGTGTCCACAC